>UESW01004332.1:566780-741780 GCA_900491605.1 Calamus simplicifolius
ACAAACCCCCGAGGTGGTTCAAAAGGAGCTCACCGGCATCGCGACTAATGGGACACCACTCAGTCCGGCTAGGAGATGCCCCTGAGTCAGTTCAAGTCCCTAACAGCTCCGTACCCGATCGAGTTGCCCCTCGGGCGGCACACAAACCCCCAAGGTGGTTCAAAAGGAGCTCACCAGCATCGCGGTTAATGAGACACCACTCAGTCCAGCTAGGAGATGCCCCCGAGTCAGTTCAAGTCCCTAACAGCTCCGTACCCGGTCAAGTCAAATAATATAGTTGGCAGGACGAAGCATCTATGCATAAGAGAGACGTGGTGAGATTGAATTTGCATTAGCGAATCATAACAATTAGGATGAAAGCCATGAATGATCTCTTTTCTTTTGGCTATGTTTGGATGCCCTATTCTAGGTAGGAATAGGAACTTATTCCACCTTATTCCCCCAAACACCATAAAAAGGCACCTGGGCCCCACATAAATTTTTATTTCCATCAACGCTGGTATTTTCAATTTCATATTCCATGGTACCCCATGGAATAGCTCGTATTCTCACTTTAGCTATTCCAGGAACACTGGTAGAAGGGAAAAATGAAAGTAAAATCGGGCTTCGGTCTTTTCCCCTTTCCTCCCGACTAGGGTTTGAGAGCGATTCCTGGACCTCCATTCTTTGTTTGCTCTTCCACTATGGCCTTCTTGCTTTGGATCTTCCAAGAAGCCTCTCGACTCTTCTCTCCGCGTTAAGGAAGTGGCGCAAGCGGATCTGTGGCCCAGCTTCGATCTCTTCTTCTCTCTTTCTCGCACATAAGTAGTAAGCTTTGCTGCCTCTTGTTTTTCTTTTGGCTCTCTAAACTCTTGATTTCGTTGGAACTATACGCGTGCTCTTCAGTTCATTTGCAGATTTTTATTTTTAGGGTTTGATCAGTGATTGGTGGTCGTGGGTAGGGTTTTGTTGAGAGATCCATAAGTTTTAGGAGATAATATGATGCTTTGTCGAGATGTAAGAGGAGCTCATGGCATTGTTGTTCTCTACAGTGGGGGTTTCTATTATTTTTTTTGGTTGATGGCTGGATCTGATGTTTCTTTTTACTCATTTCTCTTTTGTCATGTTTCAACTCATTTCTCTTTTGTTGATGGCTGGATCTGGGGTTTCTTGCAATTCATAGTTTGTTTATTGAGTATTGGAACTATTGTCTATGATAATATGATATCATCATTATGTAGCTTATTATTGCGAGCTAATCATAGAAGTACTGTTACCAGCCAAATAGATGTTGCATGATGATACAGTATGACCACATTACAGTTAGCACCATGCGTGAGCTTGTAACTTGTGTAGTTTTTGTAAACCCCAATACATGTGTGCATCACCTGGTGGTAAAGGATACTTAATCATTTTGTTGTTTAATTGTATTGTTAGGAGAATATTAGGCAGGCTTGCACTAGTTTGAAGTAACATATTTTGATATTGAAGTTTTGATAATATTTTGCTGAATTGAAACATTAACCTGTGTTGCTTTTTGGTGGTTGCAGTGCCATTAATATTGAGTACAAATATTTGCTTTATCCTTTTGATATTAAAGTGTAAATCATGACTTGGAGGGTATTTCTAAATGCAACCGTTGTGAGGCATCACAGTTTGACACTCTATCAAAGCTGAGGGCCATGATGTTAGGTAGATGCATAGCATTTCCTGAATTGGATGCATGCAAATTATGACCGTCAGGAAATAACTACTGATAATGCCTTCCTGAGCCAATTTATTGTATGTCCCTATATCTCGCAGCTGGATTATATGGGTAGGTAGCATGAATGATGATGAAATTAGATTTAGAATCAATCATCCATTAAAAAGTAGACAGCTACGTCGTAATATTGACAATTTTAATCTAATCTATTTTTTTTCGGGAATTGGTCTATTTCTTGTAATATTATCTTTAGATTTTTCCAGGGAACTGGTTTCATATGTTGAACTCGTTCCTACTATTTCATCACAGTTGATATATTTGAGTGCCAGTTGGATGTTAGGGTAGTCTGCCTTATGCTGTTAGTCTACTTTGATTTTAGAATTTTATTTATGACCCGGAATGCCTATGGTTTGAAAGCTGCCTCTTATGGATGATTAATTTGGATTCATGGCTATTTGTAATAGTCATATGATGAATGCTAAATCCAATGTTCTAAGTTCAGGATTTTGATGAAAATTAATGATTTCGTGGGCTGAATTTCAGTATGTAATTGCTGACTATGGAGGTAAGAATTCAGTGATTTTTTGTAGATAAGATTCAGGTGAGTTCTTTCTTATTTTTCTTGTTGAAATCGATGATTAATGACCCACTCCAAAAAATTGATACATAAGGAAATTCATTGTGAGCTTCTATCATTTTTTATGAGCAAAACTGTGTGGAAGAAATACTATGTTTTTGTTTTACAGGTGTGGAATCCTTTGATATGTGCCATTGGTATGACTGCTGTCAGGTGAGTTCTTTCTTGATTTGCTTTTGATGTTACCATACATCTGGATTGGTATTTGAACTAAATAAATCGTAAGATATTATAATGGCATGACAAGTGTCTTCATCTCATTCATTACTCTTAGATATTATAATGGCATGACAAGAACTATTGGAACATAACATTTGAGCAGCAATTAGCAGATAACTCCATGAGATCTGCTTGTCATGTTGCCTCCTCCAGCAACCACTTCTCCAACAAAGACAGAGGAGGATGTTGTTTACTGTCCGATCTAAGCTTGGCCTCAGCATCAGCTATCGTGGACTGAGGATGTTGTTCACTTCATAAATTTACTACACTTCACTTTCTTATGTTGAATGAACTTGCTACCTCCGTGCCATTTCTTGGCTATTGATATATAACTCATGGATCTGGCTTTGAATGAACAGTGTTTCTTATTTCTAATTCCTTGGTTCATTCAAACTACTTGAGATGGCTGATGACTGCATTGGTGAGGGAGTTCAAAAGATAGTGGCTGTAAGTTTGATGTTTAACACCTCTTTTTCTTTCTCTTTAGGTTGTTCCTGCATCTGGGATCCCAGATGGTTGGATGGGTCTTGACATTGGACCTGATGCCATCAAGACTTTCAGTGAAACTCTAGTCAGCACCAAGATAATCATTTGGAATGGACCGATGGCAGTGTTCGAGTTTGACAAGTTTGCAGTAGGAATTCAGGTACGTGATGAAGAACATAACATTCTCAAGCTTTCTCTTATTGTGGAACATAGTCTCACACATTTTGATTGGCCAAGCAATTGCAGAGAAGTTGGCTGAGCTGAGTGAGAATGGTGTCACAACAATCATTGGAGGAGGCGACTCTGTTGCAGCTGTGGAGAAAGCCGAGCTTGCTGATGAGCCACATTTCAACTGGTGGTGGTGCAAGCTTGGAGCTGTTGGAAGGCAAGTCTCTTCCAGGCGTTCCCGCTTTTGATGATGCCTGAGCCTTGGACCATCTTGCTTCACCAGTGATGGCTTGTTAGCCTATGTTTTGTTACAAAAGTGGTATTGCTTGTTTTGTAAGGCTGCACAAAAAGTGTAGTATCATTTAATAAGGATCCATTATAGGCATGGGGATGATGTACCTCTGTCTAAAAACACCTACTTTCAATGACTGTTATGATACTTATTCACCTTAGTTGTATTTGGAGTAATATTTTGTATCATATTGATTGGTCGTTCATGTTTTTCATGAGCATGATCATGAATGTGCTATTGGCTGAAGGTTGCCAACCAATTGCAAAGTTGATAAAACTAGTATTGGATTCTAGCGGAGTGGTGGGCTTGATTGGTATCAATGTCTTCTCCTAATAAACAGAAGGGGTTCAATGCATCTGATTGGTATTATAGCCTTTTCATCTTCCAGATTGGTTTCAAAGGATGCCTATGAACTTAGGCATGCATGACTCAAACCATCCATCCATTGCAACATTCCTGATGAAGCATACCAACAAAAATAAGTAAGGGCCTGACAAAATGATAAAACTACAATATATATATATAGCCATCTGGAAACACATCTATTTATTTCTAAACTTTTTAATTTATCGCATTGTACGTTAAGCTCGAAGCCCCCATCGCTATTCAAAATCGTGCCAAGTACATGGATATTTAAAAAAAATTCAAACGCTGGTGTAATTATTAAGGTAAGTAACTATATAAACTTATTTTTTTAAATTTATTTATAATGTAATTTAAAATTAAATAAATTTATTTTAAATAAATTTATTAAATTTAATAAATTAATATGTCAAATTTTAACAAAATAATTGATTCAAAGCTATAGATTAGGAACGGATGAGACATATTTTTTCAAAACATGAAGATTGTTATTAAAAATTTAAAATAAAAAAGAACTCTCATAAATAGTATCTTTTCGGAACACACTTAAACAATATTTAAAAGTTATGTATGATATTAAAATAATGTAGTAAATTTATTAATAGAAAATAATTTATTAAGTATATTCTTATTTTATTTTCTTTAATAAAACAATTTATTTAGTATGTTCTTATTTTATTTTAATAATAAAAAACAATTTATTACTTTGTTAATTAATCAAAAATAATTTATTACTTTTTTATTAATAAAAAAACAATGTATTCAACTCATTATATTAAAAATTAAATTGATAAATAATTTTTTCTTCTCATTGGGTTGAGGAGTATGTTTGAAATTTCTAAATAATTTTTCATCTATTCCTAATGGAATACATGCTTATTCTCATGTCATCCAAACATCATTTGGAATAACAGTGCATTAATTACATTGAAATAACTTGAAATACCAGATTTTTATCCAAACAGAAATATGAAATAACAAGGGGAATAAGCTATTCCTGAGAATTCGTATTCCTATTTCCGAAATAACTTTTTGACATCCAAACACTATCTTTGGAAATATTTACAGCAGGAGAAGCAAACATACAGTGAGAACCTAGAGAGACTCAAGGGAGGAAGATCCATGGATAATCTATCTACAAATTATAGTCTGATGCATGAGACTGCAGTCCATCAAGTCTCCAAGCACATGTTTAAACATGGGTTATCTCCCTTGGTTAACTTTTTCAGACTTACCCTTTTTAGTTATAGCTTTTGAAAATAAGTAGGAAAATTCAAAGGATATCCCTCCTTATTCCTTATTTCAAACACACCCTTTAGGTTATGAGGTAGAGTTTTATTTGGATCCATATATTCTGAGTTCGATTAAATCAAGGCCTTAGATAAGGATCTTTTATGAATGACTTATCAAGAGTTATAAAGTCAGATTAAACTAGCCATAAAATCTTGCAAAAATTAGGTCAAGTTATGGCTCAAACCATAAGTGTCAAGTTATGGGTGGATATGGAGTAGAATATACCAAATATTGGGCCGAGTTAGGTATAGAGCAAGGTATCATATATTTTTGCCCTAATTTGACCTGATCCAAAAGTAATCCAATCCAAACCTGCTATCGTTCTTACTAAGGCTGTGTTTGATATGATGGATAAGGGGGATATCCCCTAGATATCCCCTCTTATCCCCAAATGCTATAGCTACAGGGGATAGTGCTGAAAAAGTTTAACCAGAGGGGATAACCCATGTTTAACCATGGGTTATCCCCTGAACTTATTCCCTAGGAACCCATAAATAACTAAAGTTATCCCTTGATGGCAGAGTGGTAATTTTAAAAAGGTGTTTATCCCCTCAGCTATCCACTGGATAAATGATATCCTGTACATTTATCCAGGGATAGCCAAAAAGCTATCAAACACGGCCTAAGGGTTATAGGTAGCTAAAAGCATTGTTTCTTATTGTTGAAGCGGAAATCTGCTCTCCGACTCGGGCGCAGCTCAACTCTGGATCTGAATGCTGGTCTCATCCAGATGGGACCTGCAAGACAGTCCTCATGCAGGGGATCTTTGGGGTGGCCCTCTACGGAAGACCCTCTGATGCCCAAGTCAGTGAAAATTTATAGCAAGCAGGTATGAGGAGAAGGCTCTCGCAGAAGAGTTCCTCAAGGTCAGTGGCCTCTCTAGAACTCGAAGCTCTGCTCAAGCTTTGATGGGGCTTTCTCAGTTAGAGTGACAATGGAGGCGTACCTGAGAGACTTTAGGGCTGAGGTATTTATAAGCAATCATCTGATTCCTTGAGCGCGTCATAGGGGGTCTGAAAATTTTTAGGATTCAAATTGGATTCGAATCAAATTTGTTACGAGGCCGGTAGGATCCGTATCTTGTTGGTTAGAGGATTGACGGCTAGGAGAGCTGGTTGATGCCTTGAGATTCAGCGATTATGTAGGCCCTAGGCCACTTTTATGGCCCTTAGGCCACTTCTGGTACTGTTTACATAATTTCTCGTTTGGAATCTTGCTCGGCCATCATAAATTTGGAACTCTCCCGCGCTTGATTCCGCAGAGGTGCTTAGGCGCATCGGTCTGGCCGAGGTGTAGAATGGCTCGGTTCGTCGAGGCATGAAAATGGCTCGGTTTGTCGAAGACGATTCGGCTTTGGTGTATTTCGGGTATGACAGTTGGCTGATGGGATGTCAAGATTGGTCTCGACCCAATAGAAGGTACACACGCACATTAATACGATGATAATTTTACCCCTTATAACACTTATCATCCTGGAGTGAAAGATTTATTATAGAATCCAAAAAATAAATGTTTATGCTAATTATTTTAGCTACCAGATGTCTTGACAATGCTTTTTTATCAGTTCTTTTTTTGCGCTAAAAACTACTTTATGTGGTAGAACCTGAAGTTTCAAGAAACGGATGGGATTTAGTTTCATGAGAAAAGTTGTGTGCTTTCATTCGCAGATTTAAGGGACGACAAAGGTTGGTGTGGTTATAACAATCACTAGTAAATGTGTAGTTTGCTAGGACATAGAGTGCAATGGTTAATATAAAAAATGCTATAGTTTCATTGGAGATAATCTAACAGGCAGCATAATATTGTACCATTGCTAATAATAGAAATTTGCAATTTCGCAGAATAAAATCTAGTGGATTCACAACTAGTGTGGCTGCTGGTGCAAGAAATATTTGATTTCATTTGCTGAGTTTAATTATTGGCAAAGTAAGGGTATAATTTCATAGGCTTTTGCTACGGCTCTTCAAACTTTTTTAAAAGATAATTCTCAACGTTTGATTTATTTTTGATGCATCAGGTTAAGTAAAAGGATAACCAATTGAATCAGTGTTATACGTGGCCAGCACATATGCATAAAACAAATTGAATGAAAATTTACTATAGAACATGACAATGGAAATAATGGAGGATTAATTAGAGAGAAGAGGGGTACATGACAATCACTTATGGATCAATATAATCTATGGATTCACAGCCATAAAACTTGGCCGATGGTGCCATCCTCGGAGAGAAAAAAAAAAAAAAAAAACTTAAATTTAAATTGTATAAAGCTAGGTATTCTCTCCATCTCTTCTCTATCAATATTTTTCCTATGGCGTCTCTTTTGCTACCTTCTAAAAATAAAGAACTAAAGAGGCTCCATTTCGACTTTACTTTCGTCCACCAAAACATTTCTAAAGAAGATTCACAAGAAGGTATCACATAAAGCCACCAAAGTATTTCTTAAAAAATCAAAAATTTGTTGGATGATCAAAACAAACGATTAATCTATCAAAATACCATAAACAATTCTATTTTAATGAACAATCAAGATGATTTTACAAGTAATAAAAAAGCATGATAGCAAACTGCAATTGTATGAGACATATTTCTTAGCCTCTATACCCACACATGGTGGATTCATATAGAGTGGGGCTTGCCAGTATTAAAAGTATTTGATTTCATTTATTGTAATACCCGGTTCAAACGAACCAGATTTGGTTCAGATGAACCAGGCTTGGTTCAGATACCAAGCTCCTGACTTTTGGGTTTCCCGGACTAACGCTTCGCTCCAGGCGAAGCGTTTAGCCTTTCGGGAAACCTCCGATCCGAGGCACTGCTCAGGTGAATAAATAGGGAGGAGAAGGACTTCTTCCTTCAGGCTGGCGCATCAGTCTCCATCAGGTAATCCCGAATCCAGAGAGAGAAGAGAGAGAGAGAGAGAGAGAGCCTAAGAGAAAGAGATAGTCGAAAGAGAGAGAGATAGCCGGAAGAGAGAGAGAGAGAGAGAGAGAGAGAGAGAGAGAGAGAGAGAGAGAGATAGCCGGGAGAGAAATTGAGAGAAAGAGGGAGAGTGAATGAAATCGGAGAGAGTGGAAGGAGGGAGGAGGTTGGCCACGGTGGCGGCCGGCTCCGGTCCGGCCAACAGTGGCCGGACTGCCCTTAATTTGCTAGGCAATCCGTCGGCACCGTGACGCGCGGGAGAGAAATTGAGAGAAAGAGGGAGAATGAATGAAATTGGAGAGAGTGGATGGAGGGAGGCGGCTGGCTGCGGCGGCGGCAAGCTCCTGTCCGGCCAACAGTGGCCGGACTTCCCTCATTTCGCCGGTCAAGCCGATCGGCACAGTATCGACTGTGCGATAGAAATCGAGAGAAAGAGAGAGAGAAGATGAAATCAGAGAGTGTGGATGGAGGGAGGATGCTGCCGTGATGTCGGCCGGCTCCGGTCCGGCCAACAGTGGCCGGACTGCCCTCAATTCGCCGGGTGAGTCGCCGACACTGTGAAATCCACATGGAAACAGGGAGAGGAAAAGAGAAAGAAAGAGTGAGAAATTGAGAGAGAGAAGGGGGAGGGGGTGGCCGGCCACGGCGGCGGCCGGCCTTGGCCCGACTGACGACGGTCGGGCCGCCTCCGATTAGGCTGGTGGCGGCCCTGGCCGCCGGATCACAGAGCCCCTGTTTCGATTGAAACAGGGGAATCTGGGAAGAAGGGATCGAGTGGGCCGGCCTGGTTTGGGCCTTCTGGGCCGTGCAGTGAGCAGTTTTGGGACTGATTTTTGGGCCCTGTAACGGGCCGAGATTAGCAAGAAAATTATATGGCTAGAATCTGGGTGAATTCTAGTTTCTTGGGGTATTTTTACTTCCCCATTTGGGTATGTATAGTGGGAGATAGTCGAGCCCAAAGTAGGGCCTATGAACTAGTTTGAGTAGAAATTCTAAGGGTCATTTTAATATTCTTTGCTAATAAATTAATTGTGTAAAATGATCCTGTAGGTGCTCAGACATCTGACTAGCTGCATATATACCTGTTGGATAGCGTACTGAGGTAAGTAAGCCAGTTATCAGTATTTAATAAATTATTCATTATATGAATGTTTAAATTGTGAATTGTGACATGAAAAATTATTATTGGCTAAATTGTAAGTATTATGAATACATGGCTTTATGTGCTATGATTTCATGTGTGGATGCTATGCATGAGCGATGCAGTTATTATGACATTGATGTGATATATTACATGCAATTGTTCAGTAAGTATAATCCACTGTTTATGCAGTATATAGTTGTTATTGATATGATGAGTGCATATGATGTGAGATACTGTTATGTATCGCTGCGGTTCTTCTTTATCATGTCATACCACACACACGTCTAGAGGACGTGTTCTGTTTGTTTATGCCACCTACACGTCTAGAGGATGTGTTCTGCTTATTTATGTCACCTACACGTCTAGAGGATGTGTTCTGCTTGTTTATGCCATCACACATCTAGAGGATGTGTTCTGCTTGGGTTCGAGATGGCATCATGCATCTAGAGGATATGTTCTGAGTTCTATGAGGTGGCATCACACATCTAGAGGATGTGTTCTGCTTGGTTCTATGAGGTGGCATCACACATATAGAGTATGTGTTCTGGTGGATTATGACATGGCGTGATCCTGGTATCTGGACCCTTTCAGTAGGGGATGCTTGTGGTACACTATTGAGATATTGCAGGGCCGTGGGTCACATTTACAGTTACCATTGAGAGTATAAACAGTGGGTTTACTTACATTGCATGTTTGAGTACTTGTGGAATGTTTAAGCATGCAGATCATTTATATGCTTATTGATTGCTATGCTATGATTTGACTGTATAACGTGGCTTACTTACTGAGTGTAAGCTCACAAAAATCTTACAATGTTTTTGTCAGAGCCACGAGGTTGAAGATGGATGGTTGGGGTGATGGATCTTCTATTAAATAAATCAAGACCATTATTTTGTTGTAACCCCAGTATTGCTTATGTGTAGGGCTTGATGCCCAAACTTTATTATTGTGGTGTGTAAGGGTTTGTAACCCAAAACTTTTAGTATTCAGTGATGATTTGGCTTGATTATATATATAATTGTGTTATGTATGAAAATTTTGTGACGCCTTGCGTGCCCGGCACGCGGCGGGTTGTCACCTTAGCCCGATATTTGGGTCTGGGGCGTGACAGCTTTAGTGGTATCAGAGCTTAGGTTATGACCCTAGGGACACGGACATATTGACATGATAACAAGTAGAGAACTTATGACCCTAGGGACACAGACATATTGACATGATAACACGTGGTGAATATATTTGGATGACATTATACTTAGAGACACCTGACACTTTAGCTTATGATGATATTAACCACATCTAATTTAACAGAAAATAGTTATGGCTCGCCGTACTAGGAGCCAACTGTATGAGGAGGACTCTCTGGCCGGTAATGCTGATCAGCCGGTGGGTCAAGGAACTACTGGAGGTATGGCCCCTGCCAACCCAGTAGGAACTGAACACCAGCGATTCCAGTCTGAGATGCTTCAAGCTCTCTCGGGTATGGCGCAGTATATGCAGGACATGCAGCATCAGAGTGCGCAGCGGAAGCGTGGTGGGCCCATAACCCACAAGACCCAGGTTATGACCTTAGGGACATATGCATAATGACACTCTAGGCAAAATACTTGGATGACATTGAGGCAATTATGACTTTCAAGGAATTTCAGGAAATTATGCTTTGGAAGCTTGAAATTTAAAGTTTATCAAGAATTACAAGTTTGATAGGAATTGAGAATGAACCATCGCAAGTCAATAATATTATGTGGGCTCCCTAGCTGGTAGCCTTGATCAGTGGAGAGGTCAAGGGGCTTCTAGAAGTTTTAGCTCCATTAAACTTGTTGGAAATGATTCGTAGCAGTTTCTGACCTTTAAATAATAAGGGAGATGAAACTTTAATTGGATATGCAATAAAAGATAGATGAATATATGGAATATGATATAGTAGTTGAAAATTACAATTGATGACTAATATGACTAAGATATCATCATTATGTCCATATTGCAATTGAGTTGATATGTGGATTTGGAGTTAGTAAATCTAAAATTGAATGTGGATGTATATAATGAATTTTTAATAGTGGAACTTACATTGTTGATATTATAAGTTAAGATTATGAGCTAAATCTGCCGATTATAGAAATGATTAATATTAATGATATTTTGGGAATGAAATAGTTAACTATATATTTTTGATTAATCACAATTAAGTACTTTCTGAATTTGAATCTGGATGGATAAGTATATATAGTGAATTTTATTAAGAGAACTTTTATTATGGATATTGCATGTTCAAAACTGATTGTTAATTTGCTAGATGTGGAGATGGTTGATACTGATGCTAATGAAATAGTTGATTGCATATTATATCTTGATGGACCATTTAGGAAGAATATAAAATTTTAAATTCTGAGACAATTACTATTTAAGTTTTGAGAGCAGTAGACTCTATTAATCTTTAGAACTGATTTTGGCTATAAATGATCAAATATTTTGATGGTAGAACATGAAAGATTTTAGCAATAATAAGAATATGATAAACTCCACTGATAAAGAATTTCATGGGGATTTTCATCTGTTAATAGATTTCTAGATCAAGATATCTATTCATAGATTATCGTGCATACTTATTGTACCTTTCTTCATAGTTCATACGTAGATACCTTTCTCCAGGATGGATAAATTATCAATCAGCCGTAAGTGACATGAATCTTTTCTAGGAAAAAGAAGGGAGATGATTTTATTTTGACTATAGCTAATTATGGATTATGGTTAAGGATACATCTATTATCACTTTCAAGTCATAGAGAGATTACTATAATTTTCAATTATGTCTTTCGGATGGTAAGTGCATTTTCAATCTTTATTGACCTTATAAGTCTTATATCCATCTGAGCTAGATTAGTGAAGTCACTTTGAGATATTTGAAGGGTTTAAATTAGTTGGTCATGTTATGGCATGAGACATTGCATAATCTATAGATGATTTTGATAATCATTGGTAATGAAATAATCGATTAAAGAATTTGAATCATTTAAATTGCATTATTTATTGAGGATATACTGACCTATTCAAGAGAAATTGATTGGTTATGGTGGTATTATTGATAAATATGAAGGAGATAAAATAATTATATACTGATGATTAATGATGACACTATTATTCAAAGAAATTAAATTAGTTGATTATGATAATTATGAAAAATATCCTAAATGATTGGCATAATGTTCATTGATGTTAGCTTGAAGTATTCAAGAGTGAAACCAAGTATGTTATGATGATTAAAATAAGTGTCGTAATGCTTAATGGCACATTCAACTATTCAAGAGTTGAGAGAGCATTGGAAGAAAACTATCTTATATCTAATTCACAAGAATTTAGAACTGTCTTATCGAGGAATTATGAGTACCTGATGTGTTACTAACCTTAAGAATGGATGACATAATACATATGATGGACCCTATGATATTTATGATGATTGTGTTGTGAGAAGTTAAAAAAAAAAAAGTATGACAGGAAAGAAATACTTCTTAAGGAATTTAATTTTATTTGGTAGAAAGATTAAATTAATTTTGAAGTTGGATATATTATTTGGGTACTTAGGGATGAAATAAAAGTTTGCTAGTGAGTATCTTTAATGGTACAAAATTTGTGGACATTTAATTTCGAGGATGAAATTTTAGTGGGTTAAATGTTAATATTTGTTTTTGGTTTAATGGTAAACTGCGTAAATTGAGTCTGAACCCAATTGTCTTACTCTCCTAATTCGATGATGTCTTCATAAAGCTTTGTGGATTAAGCTGAATTTCTGTCCAACCTTCCACCCTCAAATAGATGGACAATCTGCATGAACCAATTAGATTTTGATGATGTACTGCAAGCCTATGTGATGGATTTAGAAAGTGTTTGGTATAGCTTCATACCCTTAGTGAAATTGCTTATTTTAATGATTACCAAGCTAATATTCAAATGGATTCATTTTGTTGTCTATGATATAAGGTGTAATTTTTATTGAGATGAAGTGTGAGAGAGAAAATTTTGATTACTGAGCTGGTGTAGCAAATATGAGAAAGTATCAAGGCAGCTTCATGTAGCTCAGAGTTAATAGAAAAGTTATGTTGATGTTAAAAGAAAGATTTGAAATTTCATGTTGAAAATCATTTGGAAGTTTTACTAATCAATGATATGATGAGATTTATGTTAGAGGTGATTTGAGCCATAATACATTGGGCCATTTGAGATTTTGATCAAAATAAAGGAGGCGGCTTATAGCTTAGCACTGGCTTCATTACTCTTTGGGGTGTTCAATGTGTTTCATACCTTTATGACTGAGAAGGTATATTTCAAACCCTGTTATGTGTTAGAACTTGAACCGATTTAGTTTAAGAAAAAATTGACCTATGAAGATCATGTTGTGCACATTGTGGACCGCAAGGATTTAGTTTAGTGGAATAATCACTTTGAGAGGGAGGCTTCTTGGGAGTTGGAGGATGAAATTAAATCGAAGTATCCACAATTAATTATCTATTAAGATTGTTGACTTTTGAGATTTATAGTATACCAATTTCGAGGCCAAAATTTTTATAAGGAGGGGAGGATGTAATACCCGGTTCAAACGAACCAGATTTGGTTCAGATGAACCAGGCTTGGTTCAGATGAACCAAGCTCCTAACTTTTGGGTTCCCCGGACTAACGCTTCGCTCCAGGCGAAGCGTTTAGCCTTTCGGGAAACCTCCGATCCGAGGCACTGCTCAGGTGAATAAATAGGGAGGAGAAGGACTTCTTCCTTCAGGCTGGTGCATCAGTCTCCATTAGGTAATCTCGGATCCAGAGAGAGAAAGAGAGAGAGAGAGATAGCCGGAAGAGAGAGAGATAGCCGAGAGAGAGAGAGAGAGAGAGAGAGAGCCCGAGAGAGAGAGAGAGAGACAGCCGGGAGAGAAATTGAGAGAAAGAGGGAGAGTGAATGAAATCGGAGAGAGTGGAAGGAGGGAGGAGGTTGGCCACGGTGGCGGCCGGCTCCGGTCCGACCAACAGTGGTCGGACTGCCCTTAATTTGCTAGGCAATCCGTCGGCACCGTGATGCCGCGCGGGAGAGAAATTGAGAGAAAGAGGAAGAATGAATGAAATTGGAGAGAGTGGATGGAGGGAGGCGGCTGGCCGCGGCGGTGGCAAGCTCCTGTCCGGCCACAGTGGCCGGACTGCCCTCATTTCGCCGGTCAAGCCGATCGGCACAGTATCGGTTGTGCGATAAAAATCGAGAGAAAGAGAGAGAGAAGATGAAATCGGAGAGTGTGGATGGAGGGAGGAGGCTGGCCGTGATGTCGGTCGGCTCCGGTCCGGCCAATAGTGGCCGGACTGCCCTCAATTCGCCGGGTGAGTCACCGGCATTGTGAAATCCATGCGGAAACAGGGAGAGGAGAAGAGAAAGAAAGAGTGAGAAATTGAGAGAGAGAAGGGGGAGGGGGTGGCCGGCCGCGGCGGCGGCCGGCCTTGGCCCGACTGACGATGGCCGGGCCGCCTCCGATTAGGCCGGCGGCGGCCCTGGCCGCCGGATCACAGAGCCCCTATTTCGATTGAAACAGGGGAATCTGGGAAGAAGGGATCGAGTGGGCCGGCTGGGCCGGCCTGGTTTGGGCCTTCTGGGCCGTGCAGCGAGCAGTTTTGGGGCTGATTTTTGGGCCCGTAACGGGCTGAGATTAGCAAGAAAATTATATGGCTAGAATCTGGGTGAATTCTAGTTTCTTGGGGTATTTTTACTTCCCCATTTGGGTATGTATAGTGGGAGATAGTCGAGCCCAAAGAAGGGACCATGAACTAGTTTGGGTAGAAATTCTAAGGGTCATTTTAATATTCTTTGCTAATAAATTAATTGTGTAAAATGATCCTGTAGGTGCTCAGACATCTGACTAGCTGCATATATACCTGTTGGATAGCGTACTGAGGTAAGTAAGCCAGTTATCAGTATTTAATAAATTATTCATTATATGAATGTTTAAATTGTGAATTGTGACATGAAAAATTGTTATTGGCTAAATTGTAAGTATTATGAATACATGGCTGTTTATGTGCTATGATTTCATGTGTGGATGCTATGCATGAGCGATGCAGTTATTATGACATTGATGTGATATATTACATGCAATTGTTCAGTAAGTATAATCCACTGTTTATGCAGTATATAGTTGTTATTGATATGATGAGTGCATGTGATGTGAGGTACTGTTATGTGTCGCTGCGGTTCTCCTTTATCATGTCATACCACACACACGTCTAGAGGACATGTTCTGTTTGTTTATGCCACCTACACGTCTAGAGGATGTGTTCTGCTTATTTATGCCACCTACACGTCTAGAGGACGTGTTCTGCTTGTTTATGCCATCACACATCTAGAGGATGTGTTCTGCTTGGGTTCGAGACGACATCACGCATCTAGAGGATGTGTTCTGAGTTCTATGAGGTGGCATCACACATCTAGAGGATGTGTTCTGCTTGGTTCTATGAGGTGGCATCACACATATAGAGTATGTGTTCTGGTGGATTATGACATGGCATGACCCTGGTATCTGGACCCTTTCAGTAGGGGGATGCTTGTGGTACACTATTGAGATATTGCAGGGCCGTGGGTCACATTTACAGTTACCATTGAGAGTATAAACAGTGGGTTTACTTACATTGCATGTTTGAGTACTTGTGGAATGTTTTAGCATGCAGATCATTTATATGCTTATTGATTGCTATGCTATGATTTGACTGTATAACATGGCTTACTTACTGAGTGTAAGCTCACAAAAATCTTACAATGTTTTTGTCAGAGCCACGAGGTTGAAGATGGATGGTTGGGGTGATGGATCTTCTATTAAATAAATCAAGACCATTATTTTGTTGTAACCCCAGTATTGCTTATGTGTAGGGCTTGATGCCCAAACTTTATTATTGTGGTGTGTAAGGGTTTGTAACCCAAAACTTTTAGTATTCAGTGATGATTTGGCTTGATTATATATATAATTGTGTTATGTATGAAAAATTTTGTGACGCCTTGCGTGCCCGGCACGCGGCGGGTTGTCACCCTAGCCCGATATTTGGGTCTGGGGCATGACATTTATCGAGTGCACTTGCTAATATCAGGAATGTGTAGTTTCATAAGATATATTCCAGTAGACTCTATAAAAGAAATATGTAATTCATAGAATAAAATTTAGTGGATTTGCATTGATGGTGGCTGCTAGTATTAGAGATAGTAGTTTTAATTTACCAGGTGCGGTTGTTGATTTTAGAAAATACGGTTTCATAAGATATAATCCAGTAAGTTCTATACTCATGAAGAGTGAAATTATTATTAATTGAAGTGTCTGGTTTATGGAACAAAATCTATTAGATCCATGTCAAATGTGTTGCCAACGTTAGAAGTATTTTGTTTTATTGATTATGTGCGGTTGTCGATATCAAAAATGTGTAGCTTCATAAGACAAACTCTAAGAGGCTTTGCACTCATATGAAGTGCAACTATTAATAATAGAACGATGTGATTTCATAGGTTGAAATCTAGTGGAATTGTATCAAGCGTGATCAAGTACGGTTGTTGGTCCTAGAAATCTTTGATTTCAAACTTAGGTGCAAGCCGGTGCTTGTCATTTGGTTCTGCACTTAATAATATGTGCACAACAATCTCACTTAACAATTGATGTACGTTCAATAAGTGTTTCCATTTGATGATGATCATGTGTTTTGTTAAGCAAGATGATTATATTCTTTGATGATGCCCGATCACTGATAGCAGACGTCAGAGGGCTCTGTGAAGTTGTTGATGAAGCTCCTTCCCAAAGAGGGATCTGCAAGAAGTCTTGGGAGCGGAGGTTGCTCCGGCGGGGACCCTTCGATGGGTAAGTTAGCGACCGGGGTCATAGCCGTAAGTTTGAGAAAGCTCGAAAAAAAAAGGGCTCAGAGAGTGAGAATGTTCTCCGAGTGTTTTTAGTGTGTTGTTGCTCTTAGTTGTCCCTACCTTGCTAAGGATCCACCCTACCCTTTTATGGACCCTTGGTTCCGTTTGGGGATCAGCCACGTGGAATTTCGTGGAAGAGAATGTCTGCTAAACTTATGGTGATTACGTAAGTTTGGAGATGATTAGTGGGCCTGGTCCTATCAGCCAGATGGTTGGTGGGCCTGGTTCCATCGGGTGTGTAGGTTAAGTGGTAGGTGGGCCTTGTCCCATCGGCCTACAGGTCAGGTGGTTGGTGGGCTTAGTCCCATTGGGCGCGTGGGTCAGGTGGTAAGTGAGCCTGGCTCACGTGGGGGGCCACATGGGCATTGCGGCTCGCTCGGGAGTCGATGCGTAGGCTGGTGCCGCAGTCAGCATTGAGGTCGATTTCATAGAGGGCGGGCTGCCGAGGTTGCCTTGGAGAAGCAGGGGCCATCGAGAAGCGGAGCCGCTTTGGAGAGGAGGGGCCGCCAAGGCCGCCTTGGAGAAATAGGGGCCGCTGAAGAGCGGGGCCACTTTGGAGAGGAGGGGCCGTCGAGGCCACCTTGGAGAAGCAAGGGCCACTGAAGAGTGGGGTTGTTTTAGAGAGGAGGGGCCACCGAGGCCGCCTTGGAGAAGCAGGGGCCGCTGAAGAGCGGGGCCGCTTTGGAGAGGAGGGGCCGCTGAGGCCGCCTTGGAGAAGTGGGGGCCGCTGAAAAGTGAAGTCGCTTTGGAAGGAGGGGCCGCCGAGGGCCACTTTGGAGAGAAGCAGGGGCCACTGAAGAGCGGGGCCGCCTTGGAGTAGTGAGGCCGTTGAAGAGCAGGGCCGCCTTGGAGAAGCGAGGCCATGTTGATTTCTGTCGTCAGTTAGCCCTGTCGTTAGCATTTACATGGCGCCATTGGCCACATCAGATGCCCCCCCACTTCTAAGCTTAAGTGGCTATGTGCCCGCTGACCCTTGAACGAAAGGAGCGCAAAAATTTATCATAATTGCTGGTTTTGTGCACCTTTAATCGTTGGAGGTGGGGGCATGCCTCCCCGAGGTGATGTCGCTTCGAAGTCCTTCCATATTTAAGGAGAAGCACGGAAAGTGAAGTCAATTTTGGGCGTGTCGAGGGAATATCTCTCGAGGGATGGAAAAGTCGGGTGCCATCATTAAGCCACCACTCCCATGTCTTATCATTGACTGCGGATCCTGCTCTCTGTGTGAAACCGAGGTGCCATATTTCGGACGAAAGGAGAGTTATTGACAATTGGATGTTGCCTTCAACCGCGAATGGTCGCATGGCAGCTCCTCAGGCGGGACAATTCAAAAATTCTGTATAAAATCGTCTCACCCGCCCGAGTGCACCCTTTATGCTTTTATCGTCCTTCTTGTCATCTTCTTCCCAGAGTTCTAAGCTTTCAGAGTCCGAAACTTCTGCTCTCCTTTGTCACCAGGTCAGTCTCTTTTTGTCTCCCTCATTCTTTATCCTTCTTCTTCATGGATCGTCGCGCCGTTAGGGAGGGCAAGAGGCCTGTAGTGAGTTCCCCTCCATCCTTGGAAGAGGAGGAGGAGAAGGTCCCTTTGGTCCACCATTGCTGTCGGCCGGTTGGCGGTGTCACCATCCATGACCATCCAACGGTGGCAGTCCAACCCCCACCTCGAGTATCTTCACTTAGGGCATCTTCGCCCGGGGTGGCTCCATCTAGGGTAGCTGCACTGCCCCCAGTCCATCTGACTCCCCCTCTGGCTGCAGTTCTGATTCAACAGGGCCGGAGGGGACGGTCTCCACCATGACCCTTGAGGAGCTAGAAAACCTTAGTGTTAGGTATAGGGTTCCCAGTTTCATCCGTCTATCCGCTCCTGGACCCGAGGATAGGGTGAACTCGGACCAGCCCGGTCGGGTAGCCCTGTACGAGGAGTTCTTCAAGAGTGGACTCTGCCTTCCCTTCCATCCATTCATCCTTAACCTGCTGGACAAGTATGGGCTTGTCCTAGCACAGTTGACTCCGAACTCGGTTTGAATCATCTGTGCCTTTGTCGTTCTTTGTTTCTTTCATGATTTGAAAGCCAAATTTTCTTGTAGCTTAGTGTCACAGAGCTCTGCTCTCTCCCCCTTCCTGGCGTGCCAATCTGTTGATGCCAGATCACCATCCTCGAACGTCCGCGAGCATTTGGTCGCCTCCTCTAGCGAGCCTGGGATCTTCCAACGAGCTTCTCTTGTTTGGGAGCCTGCCAAAAGTTTCGAGAACGAAGATTCCGGTGGGGACCCTTCGATGCTCAAATCAATGCTCTGGGCAACAACCGTAAGCTTGAGAAAGCTCCGAAGAGACAGAGGCTTAGTAAAGCACTCTCTGTAAGTAAATATGAGCGTTTAGGAGTGTAGTGAGTTGTTCACCTTGTCGGGGACCCCTCTTACCCAATTTATCGATGCATGGAGTCTGTGAGACTAGCTTAGAGCATGGTCACTAGTCAGAGCATTTATGATGGTAGTAGCAATGGTAGGGTTAGCTTTCTTCTTTAGTATGTCAGGGCTGCAAGCCGTGTCCCGTCAAAGTGAGTGGCCATACTGCTGATGGATAAGGTCCTGCTAGGTACGTGGGTTGTAAGTGGTTGGTGAGCTTAGTCTTGTTAAGTGATTGTCAGATGTGCCTCCACATTACACTCTGTTGCCTCTATCTTGGATCTTGGATCATGAGGATGAGGCCGACGAGCTGAGGATGGGCCAAGGCCGTTGAGGAAGAGGCCAAGGCCGGCGAGACGAAGATGAGCCGAGGCCGAGATAGAGCTGTCCGTGGAGTCGTAGACTGCTGGGATGGAGGTCGGGTTGGTGCTGAGGCTGGGACAGGACTAGAAGCCCAGAGCCACGTGCATAGCTTCATTCAGAGAAGGAAACCCAAGGACCCATGCATGGCTACATAAAACACATGCATGGACGAGAACAGGGAGTCCGGGGGCGACGCCAGAAGCCGGGGGTGTTGGTGCTGGAAGTCGGGATGGCCATGAATCGGTAGCTAGAGCTAGAGCTGGCAGCTCAGGAAGGACCAGAGTGAGGCCGAGATGGGCTAGGAGCCGACCGTAGACCAGGCCGTCGAGACAGAGGATGGGGCCTGGGGACGTCCATGAGCCGGATATGGTGTCGGGATGGACCCAAGGCTCTTCGTACGGGGGCGGTCGAGCAGAGCCTGGTGCCCAGCACCGAGTTGGAACGAAGGTGGCTGGGATGAGGGCGGTTGGGACATCCGTAAGAGGCCGAGAGATGTGGAGTCTGGCCATGGCTGAACTGGGAGCAGGGGGCCCAGGAGCAGGGAGTCAGTGTCAGGAGCTTGGGATGCAGCCGGGGCTGTCGTCGGTGCCATGGAGGTCCAGAGAGGGCCGAGACCATCGTCTCCGGGAGCGAGGAACTTGGGCGGAGCCAGGGGTGTCCGGGATGGCACCGGGAGAGATGGAGATGTCCGAGGCGGCCGAGATGGACTGGGCAGTGGCATTGGTGAAGATGAACTGGGCAGCCTTGACGATGACATCAGGGAGGGGGGGGCGAAGCCATCGAGGCAGTACTTGAGGTCAAGGCAGAGGGCAGAGGTGTCGGTGGAGTGGCGGAACTTGAGCAAGAGGGAGTTGGCGGCGCCAAGGAGGCCGTTGACGGTGGAATAGTTGGCAGCGGAGCGGAGATTGGAGACGAGCTCATAGAGGAGGGAGGGTCAGGACAAGGGGAAGTTGTGGGAACTGACGATGGAGAGGGCCTCGGAGAGTTGAGGACGGATGCGGCGGGAGACTTTGAGCATGGGGGAGACAATGAGGGCTTTGATCTGGTTCTTCTCGGTGTCTGGGATGGGGGGGTCGTCGTCGGGAGGGGGTCTAGCGAGAGCGGATGTGGTTCTTGAAGTGCAGGACCGTGGTAGCGAGGTGGATCTTCTCGTCGAAGGGGTCGGCAGAGATGATGTTGAGGATGGCGAGACCGAAGCCAGGGGCGGCAGCGGCTGCAGGGGGGCACCACGGGGGAGAAGGTGAGCCCATACCTGATTTTTTATTAAAAAAATGTATTGCTGATGCTTTAAAGCGTCGGCAAGATCAAGATCTGTCGACACTTTAAAGCGTCGGGACTTCTCGATGCTTTTTCGATGCTTTTTCAAAGCGTCGGATTTTTCGTCTCCACTTCCGCTTTTTCGACGTTTGTAAAAGCGTCGGGACAATATTTTTCGACGCTTTTAAGCGTCGGCAAATGACATTTTTAGCGTCGAGATGGCGAGAATTTGTTGTAGTGATTTTTTGCTTTGGTTTCCTTCATACAATCTTCAAACCACTATGGATGGGTTTAATAGAGACTATGGAGGTATAGAGGACTACTCTTTCTTATTGAATGTCCTTGATTCAAGCAAATTAGCCATAGGAACAAAGTTTGGAAAAGCTTAAATGCACCACTAGTTGCAGCCTGCTACTGCACCTTTGAGGTTGATTGCACTTCTTTGGCTTTGGAAACATATATCAAACATAATCTAGTGTTTGTGGAGGAATGTTGGAGGACTACGTACTTTCTTGTGATGAACATTTAAGATTTGGAGGAATTTGGTCGCTAAGAATGAATTTGGGGACTATTATCCTATCATGGGCCAGCTTAAATGATAGGCTCGTCCCACTTTCACCATGAGTTTTAAAGCCCTAGAAACATTGTGATGACGAGTTTTTTATGTTGTCAAGGCAGGAAGGACTCCTCCATTGAAAGAGGATAGCCAAGAAAGGTGATTTGAGGGGTGAACTTCATGTTTAGAGTGGTGGATGTCAATATGGTCATATAGGGGATAACAAGGATGTGAAAAGTTTATATCAAACTCAAGGGGGCTTAAAATGGAAGAACATAAGGGTTTCTGGTATTTTAAGACTTAGGATTCATGAGAGAGGATTTACTATAGGTTTGGAAGGGCTAGAGAATAGAGAAAAGGGCTCTTTTTACAAGTTTTTGAGCAGGGTTGCAGTAGCTCAACAGAGTAGCTTCCTTCGCAGTTCGTGTCTTTTGAGATGATTTTAGTTTTCACCTCAAAATGCTACTAAATCATAGTATGAAGGATGCATCACCTAAAAAATGAGTTAATTTGGACTAATATCCAAAACTTTTCATATTTGGCCTACAACAAAAAGGCAAATTGGGTCTATAGTTAGGACTCTTAATAAATTATTTTTGAAAAATCTTTTAAATGGGTTAATTCAAGTAAAACCCAAAACTTTTCATATTTGTTCTTGAACAAAAAAGGTATATAGGGCTTGAAGTTAAGACTTCGAGTATATTATTTTGAAAAAACTATAAAATAGGCTGACTCAAGCACCAATACAAAACTTTGCATATTTGGACTCTGATAAAAAAAGACAAGTAGGGACCTATATTTGGGAAGCTACATGCATTGTTTTTGAGAAAACTACCAGATAAGTTGACATATACACTAACTTTGAAGTTCTTATATTTAAACTACAACAAATTAGACAAGTAAAGCCTGTAATTTGAATACCAAATACATCATATTTTTTTGCATAAACTATGAAATGGGTTCATTAGGGCACCAACACAAAATCTGTCATATTTGGGACATGACAAAAATGTGTATTAGAGCCTGTGATATGGACATTGAGCTTAATCTTGCATCTTAATTTGGCCATTTATTCCATTTAGTTGTATATTACATTAAGATTAACATATAGAATAGACTAGTCGGTGTAATTCATAACACCCTTAGCATCAATTAGGACCCAATTGACATAAATTGGGACAAACTCACTAATTGGGTTCATTTAAGAGCCAAATACAGAATTTTA
Source organism: Calamus simplicifolius (assembly GCA_900491605.1). Taxonomy (NCBI): domain Eukaryota; kingdom Viridiplantae; phylum Streptophyta; class Magnoliopsida; order Arecales; family Arecaceae; genus Calamus; species Calamus simplicifolius. The sequence continues at coordinate 589,707 of UESW01004332.1, forward strand.
GATCAATGACCTAGTCTAACTGAGTCAAAATCTTCGTGATTGAGTCAAATTCAATACTTCGGCTCGATCGGTAGGCTTAGTTGACACCAATTGAATCAATCTTAAGTCTTGGGCTTGATAGGTACATCTGATTAGCAATAATTGGGTTGAATTTAAAGTTCAGACTTAACTAGCAAATTTGATTATCAAAGCTTGGGCCAAGTGTAACATTCTGGCTTGGTCACATGGCTCAATTCCTAACCCTCTTCCAATATGGTTCAGGCATCCAGCTCGATTCTCTTAAACTAGAAACAATTGCCAAATAAGTCAAATTCAATTTGGATAAGTTCAAGCCACATATAAACCGAATCTTGAGTACCCAATTAAGGCCATGACTTGCGATCAAAAGAAAATAAAGATAGGGTTTTTTACATCAAATTTAGATGGTTGAGTTGGTCTAAGGTTTTGGTCCAAAATAGTGTGAGATCAAATCCAACATGACAATCAGTGCCTTTAATTCAAATTTGGTTGGCTTATTTAAGAAGAAAGACATGCCTCAAATCTCGCCCTCAACAAATTTGAATGAGACTTAGAAGGAATTCTGCTTTAAGATTCGTGTTCCGATGCTGCTTCTGCTTGATCTCCGACAATCTCAGCTGGGTTAGTTGATCGTTTCTCCCAGGAGTTCTTGAGTTCTTCTCCACCCCTCTCTGATGGCCTCGGATGGTGGAATCGAGGGTTGGAAGTCTTGGAAGAGGGTGGTGGTGTTTGGCTTCACATGGGTCTCCCCTTCCCCGTCGCCGGAGGTGGTGGCGGCTTTAGAGGACAAGTTTCCTGATATTGTGCAAGTTCCTTCAGCTACGTTGGAGAGGGAAACTGACTGCTGGAAGGAGAAGGCAATATTGGTCCGGACCTTCTACCGATGGGTTTCGTCGGATGCTATCCTCCGGGAATTCTGGCGAGCTGGTATTCCTGGTGATATTGAGCTGGTTAGTTTGGCCAACCGTTGTCACATTCTCCGATTTGTTGATGCTAAAGCTAGAGAGCTGGTGTTAGGCAAGCCATGGGTGGTCAATGGCCAACCCCTTGCCATGGAAGAGTGGCGACCGAAGTTTATTCCGTCGTCGGACTGCGTCGCCTCGGCTCTTCTGTGGGTGAGGCTCTCGCAACTGCTGATAGAATTCTGAACCGATGAGATCCTGAGGACCATTCTAGCTCTGGCGGGGGTTTTCGTTTTCTCTGATGCTTCTACCTAGATGAAGAATAGGGGTGGATTTGCCCGGGCATGTGTGCGAATTGATCTTCGCTGTGCCCTCCAGACGGGAGTTCGAGTGAGAGGGAACCATTCCCCCTTCTGGAAGCCATTCGTGTATGAACAATTGGAGGGGATCTACTCCAATTGTGGTTCGCTGCATCTCAATGGCCCTTGCTCATTGCCGTCCCACTCTGGTTCTGGGGAGTTTTCTCATGGTGTCAGCTACGGGCCGTGGATGGTTGCTGTGCATTAGAGGCGATCGTCTCTGCCGGAGTTGAAGAAGACGAGCCATTCGGGCCTGGGTGCGGCTCCACCTTCGGGTTCATCTCCTGATTCTTCGGCCTCTGTTCTAGGTGCTGCCTCATCGCCGGATGGCTGACGTCTGCCCGGGAAAGTGGCTCGCCGGCATCCTCGTAAGCCTCCAAGCCCCCTCGTCTCCGCTGGTGGTGGCCGAGCGCAGGGGGATGGTGTATTGAAGTCCTTTGATGGGTGCTCTCTGGTCATGCCGTCTGATGGTTCCCGTGCCGGTTCCCAAGTATCAGAGAGTATCAAGTTAACTGATACTCTTTCTGAAACTGCAGTGGTTTAGCTGAATCCAAATTCTAATCTGAGCCTAAAATCCAATCTGAGTTTAACCAACCCATTTGCCTCTCTTGGATCAGATGAAAGGGCTGGTAGGCCCACGATCCACAGGGATGCCAACCCGGGTCCCTCAAAGCGGGCCCGCCCAATTGAGAATCAAGTTCACCGCACTTCTTCTAAAACGGACAAAAGAAAAGGAAAAGCTGTGGTCAGGGCATCTCCGACTTTTGATCAGCCTTTGGATGACCTTGCTGGTCAATGTGGCACTGAAGGGGCTATGGCTATGCCAGCTACGCCGAAGGGCCGAAGCCATGACTTCTAGTTTCTTGCCTTAAAAAAGCAATTCAGGGGAAGCATTGTGCTCCTATGCTATCTATTGAGGCTCCCTGAGCCGATGAGATGGCTGCTCGGGCTGAAGATTTAGACATGGTCTACACTATACAGGTATCTGAGGGAGGTACCCAGAATTTAGGGGGTCCTCTTGATAACGCTATGATGGAGGATCAGACAGAGGTCCACCTTCCTCCATCTAGTCAATGAAGATCCTAGTCTTGAATGTAAGAGGAGCTCAAAAACCTTCATTTCGATCCTCTTTTCAGAGATTGCTTCAGCTGCACAATTTTGATATTTGTGTTCTTCTGGAAACCTGGTTATCGGGTGACAGCCTTGTTCTATTTAGGAGACAGATTGCAAGATCTTGGTTTTCTTATGCTGTTGACTCTATTGGGCTATCAGGGGGGATTTTGACATCTGGCGTTCCACCTCTATTTATGTGGATGCCTTTCATCAGTACAATCAGCAGATTGCTCTCGTCATCTCTGAGGGGGCGGCTGATCCCTGGCTTCTCTTCGACGTTTATGCTAGTACTGAGTATTGTGAGAGGTGTGTTCTTTGGGAAGAGATTCTCTCTCTCCTTGGTCAGGGGATTCCATCCATAACAGCTAGTGATTTCAACTGTATTATTGGGGCCCATGAAAAGAGAGGTGGCAGGTAGGTTATTGGATCAATAGATATTATGGAGTTCAGATCCTTCATTTCTTCTGCTGGTTTATTGGACCTGGGGTTTTCGGGCTCCCAATTCACCTGGTGTAATAACCGTCATGGTTCAGCTCGTGTTTGGAAGCGCCTAGACAGAGCTATGGCCAATGCCCAGTGGCTTCAAAAGTATCCCTCTGCCAGTGTTACTCACCTTCCTCGGATTGGATCCGATCACTGTCCTATTCTGATTTCCACTGAGTCTGCCACTCATCAGCGGAGACAATTTAGATTTGAACAATTCTGGGCTTCTTACTCCTCGGCTAGGTCCATTATATCACAGGTCTGTCATTTACCTATCAGAGGTAATGCTTCTTATCGTTTATCTAGGTGCTTGGAATTGGCAAGACGTAGGCTCTCTAGATGGAAAGATTGGAGGTTGGGAATTTAGAGAGGCAAGTGGAGGAAGTGGAAGCCGATATTTTTACTCTATAGGTCAGAGAGGATCAGGAAGGCTACCTTTCTGATACTGATCTCTCTTCTCTCCGAGCCAAGCTTGCACTTCACCATTCTCCTTCAGCAGCAAGAGGTTTTCTGGAGACAGCGGTCCAGGAGTCAGTGCATATGTGATGGTGACCGAAATACTAGATTTTTTCATCAGGCCACTCTGAAGCGATGTGCTGCTAATCGGATTCATCGTTTAGCTGATGATGAGGGGCATTATCAGGAGGACATTGAAGTTATTCGGGATCACTTATTTCACTTCTTCCAGTCCAGATGGACTGAGCTCACGGGTGATGGGGGTCCTGTTTACCGAGTTCTGCCCCCTAAGAAGGTGTCTGCTATGGAGAATGGTCTCCTGACTAGGCCTATCACTGCGGAGGAGATTAGATTGGCTTTATGGGAACTTGGGCCTGATGGGTTTTCGCCTTTCTTTTTTCGTCATTACTGGGATATTGTGGGCCAGGAGGTTACTCAGGCCATTCAGCTTGCCTTTCACTCCAAATCTATTCCAGTTGAGTGGAATCGGACTTTCATCACCCTTGTTCCTAAATGCACCGATGCTCTCTTCCTCAACACTTTCGTCCCATCAGCCTGTGTACAACCTTGTATAAGATCTGTGCGCGCCTCTTAGTCACCCGTTTACGAGATGTGATCCCCGGCTCATTTTTGCCGAACAAGGGGCTTTTATAAGAGGTCGTAGTATTTCGGATAACGTCCTCATTGCCCAGGAGTTTATGCATGATTTGCAGAGAGCCCCAGCCAGACAGTACCTCATGGCTATCAAGCTTGATATGGAGCGAGCATATGATAGACTAAGCTAGGTTTTCCTGCATCAAACTCTTCGGGAATTTGGGTTTGATATCTTTTTTATTGACTGGATTATGGCTTGCATTCAGAGGCCATCCTTCTCTTTGCTAATCAATGGAACTCCGATGGATTTCTTCCACTATGCAGTGGGCCTGCGTCAGGGATGTCCGTTATCACCTTTTTTGTTTATCCTGGCTGCCGATGATCTATTGCACGCATTTTACCAGGCTCAGCAGGATCATCGTTTTTCCCCTTTTATGGCTGGCCTCATAGGACCATCGGTCTCTCATTTATTGTTTGCTGATGACTGTATTCTCCTGGGCCAGGCCACTGTTCGCAATGCAGCCTCTTTTGCCTTCATTATTCAGAGCTATTGTCAGTCTTCTGGCTAGAAGGTCAATTTACTTAAGTCTTCGATTTGCTTCAGCCCGAAGACTTCCAGCCCTACTAGGGATGCTATTCACCTCACTTTGGGTATATCTAGCAAGGCTGATCACCTTTCTTATTTGGGGATCCCTATCTCGGGGAGACGACCTCGCTGTAGTGATTATATTGATATTGAGCGTCGAGTTCGTCAGCGTATTGATGGTTGGCAGGTTATTGGTCTATCCATGATGGCAAGGATTACTCTTATCCGCTCAGTTCTCACATCCCTTCCTCTACATCTTATATCTAATATTGCTATTCCGATCTCTTGTTTGAGAAGGATTGAGCGATGGCTGAGGGATTTTCTCTGGGCATCTATGCAGGATGGCCATGGTATTCACCTTCTGGCATGGGATACTATTTGTATGCCGACTTATGATGGTGGTCTTGGAATCCAGTCACTTATTGCCAGGAGGGAGGCTCTGTTTGCTCGGCATGCCTCGCGGTTTCTTCTTGATCCGCACTGTTTCTGGAGTTCCTTTATGCGTGCCAGGTATGGTGACTAGAATTTGTCTATGGACTTTCAGCCTTCCCATCGGCACTCCTTTTTCTGGAAAGAGGTTTGCCAGTATGCTCCGGATATTTTGAACAATATCTCATGGATGATTGGAGACGGTTCATCGATTGATGTTGTTCAGGATATGTGGATTACTGACCTCCCCTTTGCTCGCTGGCCTACTTACATTAGTGCTGATGTTCCATCTAGTATGAGGGTCAAGGATCTCATTTCTCAGGAGCTCTCCTCTTGGCATGCCCCTACAGTGACCTATTTTTTTGGTGAGGAGTTATCTCAGCGCATTCTAGCCATACCTCTCATCCCGGGTCACTCTTCTGACTCCAGGTTATGGCGGAGATCTTGTCATACTAAGGCTCCCATTAAGGACCTTATGAAGGATTATAGGCCACAACCTCTGTGTACGAGAGATGCTGCTTGGATATGAAAGCTCCCCATCCACCCCAGGGTTCAGCTATTTATATGAAAGTTTGTGTGGGACTGTCTCCCTACCTGTTCTTTCCTATCTAGGCGGGGGATGGCCATACAGGCTATTTGCCCATTGTGTGGTCAGGAGGAGGAGACTTCTGATCATGCCATATTTAGATGCCCCAGAGTGAGATGGATATGGCTGAGGATGGATTACTTTTGTACGCAGGATGATAGAGGCTCGTTGCGGCTTCCTTTTCTTCATAGTCTTCAACGGGCTTCACAGCAGCAGGGCCTTCTCTGGGCTGTTACAGCCTATTAGATTTGGTTGTCTCGTAAACAGCTTATCTTCTCTACTGATTCTATATCTTCTTACATGATTGTAAGGAAGGCCAGATCTTTTTTGGCGGAGCTTGCTCATCATCGCCGTGCTGTTGATGCTGACACTCCCGGCCACTGGGGTTCCCCTGCTGCTTTGGCAGCGAACCGGCATATGGTTTTCATTTCTTGGGAACCCCCTCCCCCAGGGTTTGTCAAAATTAACTTTGATGGCAGTGTACATGGAAGACTAGCTGGGTCAGCTTTTGTTATTCATAGATTTGATGGTGCGCTTCTTGCGGCGGGTGGTTTTAGCGCTCTCGACTCCACGGTCCCTATGGCTGAGCTTTATGTTGCTTGGACTGGCATTGCTTATGCTGTTCGGATTCTTCATGCCCACAGCCTTCTTATTGAGGGGGACTCGCTCATAGTTGTTCAGTGGATTCGCAATGACAGCAGCAACCAGGTCCCTAGCAATCCTCTGCTCTGCGACATTTGGTCTCTTCTCCAGAGAATCCAGAGAGCCCAAATCCGACATATCTATCGTGAAGCCAATTCGGCTGCTGATTGGGTAGCGTCATCTGTGGCCTATAAAGGGGGTTTTGGATATGGAAGCAGGGAGACTTGTGTCCTCTAGTGCTGAAATAAATTTTGTATTCTGATCTTTCGGGTTAACTCGCACTAGGTTAGTGTGATCACCCGCCCGTACCAAAAAAAAAAAAAATTGCCAATCAGCCACCACGTGCCTCATGAAGATTCTTTACATATCCCTCTCAAATCTAATTTGAATACATCCTCCCCACCCATATTAGAAAGATTTGATAAGATAGACCATTTGAATTTGAATTTCTAATTCATTTATTAAATAAGGAAAGCCATAATCGGAATGGAATCCATGTCTTATGAAATAATTTCTTTCTCAAATGGAAACCAGAATCATGCCTATTTATAAATTTTGACATGATTCAAATTTAAAATTGGAAGCCTGGCTCATGATTCAAATTGAAAGCTTCTCTCATCCTCCAAATCATGCTTATTTACAAATTACAATATGATTCAAATTTTTAACTGAAAGCCGAAATTGGAAGCTTGGCACATAATTCAAATTGGAAGCATCTCTCATTCCACAAAACATGCCTATTTAGAAATTTCAGTATGATTTAAAATTTAATTTGAACACCGAAATTAGAAGCCTGACGCATGATTCAAATTAGAAGCATCTCTCATTACAAATTATGCTTATTTACAAATTCTGTCATGATTCAAATTTCAAATTGAAAGCTAAAACTTGGAAGCATAGAGTATGATTCAAATTAGAAGCTTTTCTTATTTTTTCTTATTCCACAAATCATGCCTATCTAAAGAACACTCATCTAAAGAAGGAAGAGAGCATATTGATTCAAATTGATAAGACATTTATGCCTTGATTCAAATCTAGGCTAGATAAGGAATATAACTAAGATTCACGCCTTGATTCAAATTGGGCTAGATAAGGAATATAACCAAGAGACTATTCTAGCATGATTCAAATAGTTTGGCATATAATTCAATTGGGCTAGATAAGGAATATAAAGAAGGAATATGCTCATCTACAGAGGGAGACGAGAGTCTCATTCCCAAAGAAAGCATATGCTATAATCACGCCCCTAGGACCTTGGGTTACTAACTTCTACCAAAGTCAAAATTAGTGCCAAACTAGGTGCCTAATTGAGGCCTTGATTGCAGGCCTAGGGCATATATAAACTCCTGGAGAAAGATCTTGAGGGATGTATTAGCAATACCTTAAGCCAACCAAAAAACCCTATCCCAATCATCCCAATACCTTTGAAACCTTGAAATCCTGCTACGGTCCAGCCAAGCCTCTCCCCTGAGACCTTACATCCTATCTCCTGACCCCATACCTCCTTGATAAGCTTCCCTCATCCTTTTTCAAGTTCTGAACCTAGAAACAAAATAACCAAAAGCATCCTTCCACCTTCAAGCCTCCATATGATCAACAACATGACTCTGTCATAGTGTTATTAATCCTACAATTCAGCCTAACTCTTCACCCAAAATATTTTATATACAATCTGTTGAAAATATATACCTACGGATGTGAAGTTATGTGCTTCACTGCAAATGTTGTTCAAGGTGACATGAGTTTGGCTGGCTTGGAAAGAAAAGCCTGAGCTAGTGGTACATGTTAGCTTGTTGCAAAAGATCTAAAAGAAGAATTTGTTAGAAATTACATATTTCCCTGTTTGAGAACTGCGGTTGCATATAGAAAATTTTGATATCATACATATATATATATATATATATATAGTGATGCAGCATAAAATTTTTATGCACGCAGATTTTTTTTTTGAATGATATAGTTGTTGATGTTTTGACGAGCATTTACATGAGCTTCTAATTTAAGGTCTTAAGTACTCCAATTGGAAGGCATATTCTATTTATGCTTCTTTATTCATGATAATTTCATAAAATATTTTATTATGATTATAGATGGCAAGACAAATACTCACATTGACCAAATGAGAACTAAAGCAAAGGCAATTAAGGGAAGCAATGGAGACCTTTGAGTATCATCCTAGAAGTGACATGATTGATCATATAGCCAAGCTTAATCGTATGATTATGAGCTAGAAGAATGCGGTTACAAAATTATATCAGAATATAGAGTTTGGGTACTCTATAAATCACTTCCACCACATTGGGCATATTTTGTGTATGACCTTTGAATGGGTCGTCTGAAGTATCAGTCTTCTTTGGCTTATTGTCACGTGGTTAATGCTTTACTTAGAAAATGGCATCAAGAATATCAGACAACTTTTGGAAGAACTTTAAAGTTTGTTTCTCCTGGTGGTGCCTATGGATTCATGAAGATATATGTTGTCTTTGTGATTATATGCTTAGTTATTTTGGCTTATGTTATTTATTAAGCATTTAATTATGTTTTATGTCATTTGTTAAGTGCTTAATTATGTAATAAAAAAAGATCATGTAATGATACTTAGAGTATGAAACTCATTATGATGTTTATTATGTTTGAGTGGGAGTTACTTAATGCATATTTCTTTAATTTTTTATGAATTATAATTGCTTAATGATACTTGGAGCATGAAACTTTATATTTATATTCTTTTATTATGATTTTATTATGTTTAAGTGGGAGTTGCTTAATACATATATTTATGTGTATTTTTCTAATTCTTTGTGAATTATAATTGTACATTATTTTATTCAAGTAAACTAAATGAATAATAATAAGGCATTGAACAATGGATGATGATTGAAAGCATAGCAACCATTTGATTCCATGTGATTTGCTAAGTTATTATTAGATTTGGTTTATACTTGACAAATAATAGTATTGTGTTTTTGATAAATGAATTATGTGTTTCATTTTTATTTAGATCATGGCATCAAAGAATATCATAGCTGATCTGAACAAAGGTGATAAGTTGAATGGTGATAATTACCATGTCTGGCACCTTAAAATATAATATATATTTGAGGAACAAGAGGCTTTGGAAGCCATCAACCATGCCATAATTGATCCTGGTGAGGGTACTACAGTTCAGCAGAGAACGGATCAGGAAGCATATAAAGCTTGGAAGAGAAAGATTCCACAGCTAAGGGAATATTGATAAGTTCAATGGCAAATGACCTTATTTGTGAATATGAGTAGTATTCTACTGCTTATGAGGTTTGGGTTGCCCTTAGGAATAAATTTGATGGAGTTAGTGTGACCAAGCTTAGACAGCTGACCATAAAATTTGATACATACAAAAAACATCCAAATCAAATAATCAAGCAACATCTGAGAGAGATGTCCAATATGATTAGGGAGTTAAAGTCGGCTAATTATGATCTTACTAATGAACAACAAGTGCAAGCTTTGATTCATTTTCTTCCTGATGGTTGGGAGCACATACAGGTTAATCTGACTGATAATGACAGTATCAAAACTTTCAATGATGTCGCTCGTCATGTTGAGTTGGAAGATGAGCGGTTGGAGTCGATTAAACCCATGGGACAAGCATATGTTGCTGAAAGCTTTAAACAAATTTCTAGTTTCAAACGCAAGAGATATTGGAACAAGAAAGGCAAGGAAAGGAAAAACAAGAAAGGATCTGCTGATCAAAAGAACAACAAGAACAAACGCCAGTTTTTCAGATCAAAAGAACAACAAGAACAAACGCCGGTTTTTCAAGAAGAGAAATAAAGCAAACATGAAGTGTTACAACTGTGGCAAAAAGGGTCACTTTGCTCGTGAATGCACAGAGCCCAAGAAAAATGTAATGTTATATTTTGCTTCTCTTCATGATATTTATGTTTTTAGTACTGTGATGCTTACTGATTCTTATCCTTTATGGACAATAGACTTAGGAGCCATTGACCATGTAGCTCGAGAAGAGCAGCGTTTATGAAATTCTATCATATACTTATTGGAAGTAGATGGATATATGTGGGAAACAATGCTAGAGTGGATGGATATATGTGGGAAACAATGCTAGAGTTGATGTCAAAGGAATTGGGACATGTAAGTTGGAATTGCATGGTGGACGAACTCTGATCCTGCATGATGTCCTTTATGCTTCGGACATACGATGGAATCTTGTTTTAGTTATTGTTCTTTTGACTTTAGGTTATAAACTAAATTTCTTTGATAGACGTGTTGATGTTTACTGTAGTAACATATATTATGGATCCGGATATGTATTGAATGGTTTTATGATACTTGATGTAAATTATGGTACTTTTGATTCTATTAATAGTTGTTTTTCATTAATTACCTCTTCTAGCAATACAAATGTTGATATTAATATTTGGCATGCTAGATTAGGACATATTAGACAAGAAAGAATGAACAGATTGACTAGTGAGGGTTTATTGGGCTCTTTAGTCAAAACTGATTTGTCCAATGTAAATATTATCTTATTGAAAATCAACTATAAAACCATTTGGCAAAGCTATTAGGGCTGAATTTTCATTGAAATTGATTCATTCTGACATCTGTGGCCCGATGAGTATAAGGGCTAGGTATGGTGCATCATATTTCATTACATTTATTGATGATTTTACACATTATGGTCATGTGTATCTTATCTCTCACAAATCTGAAGCATTAGATTGTTTTAGATTATACCTAAATTATTAGTGCTATAAGGATAGCTTCATGATGAGACTCTATGACAGTCTCATGAGTAGTCCTTTTCTTTTGCTCAACAGTTTCGGCGCATACAAATCAACTTTGATACCATTTGTAATGCCCCAAGCTTATCTCATAGTCCCATTAGCTTGTTAGCGAGCTGAGTTTATGTGATCTTTAAAATTTAAGTATAAATTAATTAATAATAAGTAAACTTAAATTATAAGTGCTTTAAATTTTTTTTTCATATGGTGTGAGATTATTTTAAGGCATTACAGTAATGCCAAACTGATTAAAAAAATAAAAAAGCAAGGGTATGATAATTTATATAAAAAAATATAAATATGAGCATTCCACGATGCAACCATGGATATTTGCCTATGAGATCGACAAAGGCATGGAAAAGATATTCTACCAGTTCGGACAAATTAGTCAAAGAATTTATTGTTAGAAAAATCAAAAGAATAGAATATTTTATCGAGTAAAACAGCACAGAAGTAATTAATGCTATATATAGTGATGTGGCTAACGTAGCCACTAGGGCAATTATGGTAAAATTCAAATCTTAAGGCGGCCCCGCCCCGACATCTCCAAGTCGGCCAAGTCGGCCCCGACCTTCCCTGGTCGGCCCCGCTCGGCCCCGGCATCTCCAAGTCGGTCAAGATGGCTCCGACCTTCCCTGATCGGCTCCACTTGGCCCCGGCATCTCCAAGTCGGCCAAGTCGGCCCCGACCTTCCCTAGTCGGCCCCGCTCGGCCCCGGCATCTCCGAGTCGGTCGAGTCAGCCCCGACCTTCCCTGGTCGGCCCCACTCGGCCCTAGCATCTCCAAGTCGGCCAAGTTGGCCCCGACCTTCCCTGGTCGGCCCCACTCGGCCCCGGCATCTCCGAGTCGGCCAAGTCGGCCCCGACCTTCCCTGGTCGGCCCCGCTCGGCCCCGGCATCTCGAGTCGGCCAAGTCGGCCCCGACCTTCCCTGGTCGGCCCCGCTTGGCCCCGGCATCTCCGAGTCAACCAAGTCGGCCCCGACCTTCCCTGGTCGGCCCCGCTCGGCCCCAGAATCTCCAAGTCAACCGAGTCGGCCCCGACCTTCCCTGGTCTGCCCCGCCTCGGTCAGATCGGCCGAGTCGGCCCTGCTCGGCCTCGGTGCCCTCCGAGGGTCAAGGCTGTCTCAAGTCGGCCCCAGAACGGTCTGGCTATTCACGCTGCCGTCCTTCTGACCCGCACCGCCTGGCATCCCCAGGCCCAACTACCCATAGGTCACGTCGCTGATGGGACTGGACCTAACTACATGTCAGCCCCACTGACTGATGGGACGTAGCTCACCAACCGCCGTTTTTCCCTCTCCGATGGACATGACCCACCAACCAGCCCAAGTTCATGCAACCCCACAAACCCTGCGGACATTCCTTTCTTATGGAACTCCACATGGTTGTGCAGGTGTCAACCCCCTATAAAAGGGTAAGTCCACTCAGGAACAAGGTACGCAAACTCATATGCTCGCTACCCTGATACTCAGAAAGGGACTCCCCTCTTTTTGAGGACTTATTTTTTCTCCCCAGAGCTCGTCTGAGCTCTCCCTCAGCTGTGACTTGGTTACTAACTTGAGCATCGGAGGGTCCCCATCGGAGCACCCTCCGGTCTTGGGACTTTTTGCAGGCCATCCGATCAGGCGTGGGACAGTGGATTAAGCAGCTCTCTTCTCCTGACGTTCAAGACCGGTGATTAGGCGTCATCAGATTGGCGTGCCAGGTAGGGGGAGAAAAGCAAAGTAGGCCCAAACCCTACGGTATACTTCTCTTTTCTCTCCCTCTCCCAACAATGGTGATGACACGAGCTCAGGATGCTTCAGTCAGTCACCCTGGGGGGCATCTTCCCCCAGCTAAGCAGCAGGAGACCAACCTCCCTGCCGCTGATCCTCCCGTTGCTTCCCTTCAACTGGAGACGGCTGCTCCGGCTACGGAGCAGCTGACAACCCTCACTCGGCAAGTTCAGACCCTCACCGCCATGGTCCACGGACTTCAGCAGCAGCAGTCCATGGCCACCCAGCATCAGACCGCTCCCCCTGCCAGCCAACCGTCTGCAAGGGGAGGTTCTCCTCAATGAGAGGCCGGTCGTTGTCGGGTTTCTCCAAGGAAGCCTCGCCGTGAGTCCCTCAAGTGGCCGCGATCTCCAGATTGTGGCCCGAGCAAGTTTCCTCCAGAGCCGCACCGCCAGGAGGAACCAAAGCGGAAATCCCATCTTCCGCATCCTTCTCCTTCTTCTTCATCTTCCTCTTCTTCATCCTTCGAGCCGTCTCAAGGGCCCCGACAATCAACCTTCAGGCGGAGGATCACCTGGACAAGTACAACGGCGACTAGACGAGCTCGCCAGGAAAATCAATAACCAACCGAAGGAGGAATATGACACCCATCCTCCTTATACTCGTCGGATACTGGAAGAGCCCGTCCCCTCCAGATTTTGATTCCTCAGATAGATCTGTACGATGGTACAATGGATCCTCTCGACCACCTCGAGAGCTACAAGGCCATGATGCAAGTTCAGGGTGCATCAGACGCCCTTCTCTGCAAGGCTTTCCCTGCTACTCTACAGAAGGCTGCTTGCGCTTGGCACTCGCGCCTGTCTCCCCACAGCATCGACTCCTTTTGGGAGCTGGAAAAGGCCTTTCTGATACATTTTGATGCATGCCAGCGAATCCTAAGGGTCACGGACAGCCTCTTCTCCGTGCGCCAGAAGGAGGGAGAGTCGCTGCAGGACTTTGTGTCCCGGTTCAAAACTGTCGCCCTTAAAGTCTACCATCTGGACAACGCGGTGGCAACACTGGCGCTGAAGCAGGGACTCCTCCCATCCCACTTCACCTTCTCTCTGGACAAGAAGCCCTCGGGTTCCTACTCCGACCTTCTCCTCCGAGCTCAGAAGTACATCCACATGGATAGGCCGACCTTACCCGCTGGGAATCATCAAGGAGCTCCAGCCGCAAGCCTGCTCGCCCCGAGCCGAGCATCCCCTCTCGCCACCGGCGGCCCGATCCACCTCGCCGATCCGACAATAGGCGTCGAAGCCCCATCCCCGATGAGAACAAGCTCACGCCTCTCCTTACCCCTCGATCCCACATCTTGATGGAAATCGAGGGCGAGCCTTATCTCCAGTGCCCTCCTCCTATGAAGAAAGGTCCTCCCCGCGACAAGAGCCGTTACTGCCGATTCCATCGAGACTACGGGCACGACACCGACAGCTGCTTCAGCTTGAAGCGTGCCATTGAGGAGCTCATCCAGAGGGGCTACCTCGGCAAATATGTCCAGAAGGTGCCACAACCACTGCCGACACTCATGGGACCCCACCTGCTCAGGCCGCTGTCGACAACACCCCCACAGAGCGGACAGTTGGAATGGTGTCTTGGGGAGCGGCTTCCTCATCCAAACGGCCAAGAGGGGAGGACGCGCTGGGTAATGTAGTTCTCGGGGGGGAACCGGTGAATTTTAAAATGTAAAAAATGAAGGCATCGTCGTCTCTATAACGATCGCCAAGCACCCTGTAAAAAGGATATTGGTTGATAGTGGCAGCTCAGCTGACATCCTCACTTATGACGCTTTTGTTCGGATGAGATTATCTCTAGACTCTATCTAGCCTGTAGCAACCCCTTTGGTCGGATTCACCGGGGATTCGGTAAGGGTTGAGGGAGAGATATCTTTGCCTGTGACAGCCGGAACACCACCATGCCAAAGCACAGTGATCATGAAGTTCTTGGTTGTGCAGGTCCCCTTGGCATACAACGCCATTCTCGGGTGCCCAGGCTTAAATCTATTGGATGCGATTATCTCCACCCGACTCCTGCTGGTGCAGTTCCCTACTGCAGAAGTGTTGGGGAGATGAAAGGCGAGATCGGTTCAGTTCTGCCCTGCTATCACACGGCGTCAAGCCCCTTGGAGGCCGAGCCGATCCCAGAAGCACCTAACCCCAGGGAGTCCGACAGGAGAGGGGAGCCGACCGAGCACCTCCTGACTTTTCTCCTTGGGGACGATCCGGCGAGGACCGTGCGTATCGGCGGACTCCTCCCCCCGAAGGATCGTGATCGCCTCCTAACCTTCTTGTGGGCCAACTCAGACGTTTCGCTTGGTCAGCGTCTGACATGCCCGGCATCCCTCCAGAAGTAATCACCCACAAGCTCAACATCGATCCGAAGCACCATCCAATCCGCTAGAGGAAGAGGAGCTTCGCTCCCGAGCGGCAAAAGGCCATCGACGAGGAGGTTAACAAACTGCTCAGTGCCGGCCACATCCGAGAGGTGCATTACCCTAGCTAGCTGGCCAACGTGGTCATGGTGCGAAAGGAAAATGGGAGCTGGAGAATTTGCATCGACTTCACCGACCTCAACAAGGCATGTCCGAAAGATAGTTTCCCCCTGCTAAGGATAGACCAGCTGGTAGATTCCACCTCCGGCCACGAGCTCCTCAGTTTCATGGACGCCTTCTCCAATATAATCAAATAAGGATGGACCCCAGTGATGAAGAGCACACATCCTTTGTGATAGAAAAGGGGATTTATTGCTACAAAGTGATGCCCTTTGGTCTCAAGAACGCAGGGGCGACCTATCAAAGATTGATGAACAGGGTGTTTCAGGATCAGCTAGGTTGAAACATGGAAGTCTATGTGGATGACATGCTGACCAAGAGCATCCATGCTTCTGATCATGTCTCCGATCTAAAGGAAACTTTCAGCAACCTCTGCTATTTCCAGGTCAAGTTGAATCCCAAGAAATGTGCCTTCGGAGTCAAGACGGGCAAGTTCCTGGGTTTTATGGTGACTCAGCGGAGGATCGAAGCAAACCCAGAGAAAATCAGCACCATCCTCGACGTGAGACCGCCATCCAGCAAGAAGGAAGTACATCGACTAACGGGGAGGGTGGCGGCTTTAAGTCGTTTCCTCTCCAAATCAGTCGAGATGTGCTTGCCCTTCTTCAAGGCCCTGCGGAAAGTAAACAGCTTCGAGTGGACGGATGACTGCCAGAAAGCCTTCGATGGCCTGAAGGCATTTTTGTCTTCTCCTCCGCTCCTATCCAAACCAAGGGATGGAGAAAGTCTCTTCCTCTACCTAGCTGCTTCTTCGGAGGCCGTTAGCTCAGCCTTGGTGCGTCTCGATGATGATAGAACCCAGAGGCCCGTTTATTACGTGAGCAAGGTGCTTCACGACGCAGAAGTCATGTACTCCAAGACAGAAAAAATCATCTTCACTCTGATCGTCTTCGCTCGATGTCTCCATCCTTATTTTTAAGCCCATCCCATCGTGGTGCTCACGGACCAGCCCCTCCGAGCCATCCTGGCTCGTCCAGACACCTCAGGCCGACTCGCCAAGTGGGCCACAAGCTAGGAGAATTTGACCTCTCCTTCCAAGCACGACCGGCCTTGAAGTCCCAAGTCCTGGCCGATTTCCTAGTCGAGTGTACTTGGGCAGATGAGGAGACTAGGGAGATTTCCGTGGAGCGGCACGAGCCTGAGCCGAGCGATGATGGAGAAACCTGGATCCTTCATGTAGACAGCGCGTCAAACTCTCAGGGAAATGGTGCTGGACTCATTCTCACCAGACCGGATGGAGAGAAAGCAGAATGCGCCCTACGGTTTCTATTCAAAGCCACCAATAACCAAGCTGAGTACGAGGCCCTGCTGGCAGGATTAAGGCTGGCCCAAGAATTTGGAATAAGGTGTCTCAGAGCTTTCACCGACTCGCAACTCATCTCCGGACAAATCAACGAAGAGTACGAGGCGCAAGACCCTGCTATGACCCAATACCTGGGCAAGGTTCGGCTCTTGGTCTCCGTTAGCTTATTTTAGCA
This sequence comes from Calamus simplicifolius, assembly GCA_900491605.1. Lineage (NCBI taxonomy): Eukaryota > Viridiplantae > Streptophyta > Magnoliopsida > Arecales > Arecaceae > Calamus > Calamus simplicifolius. The sequence goes on from UESW01004332.1 coordinate 606,442, forward strand.
TCAGTTACATTCCCCAAAGTGAGAATGCCAAGGCCGACATTCTTTCCTGCCTGGCTACCACCGCCGATGACATCGCAAGAGACGCCTACATTGAGTACTTAGAAAGGCCCAGCATAGAAGATGGCAAGGAAGTCATCCCGCTCACCCAAGAGCCTACATGGATGGATGCCTACGTCCGCTATCTCACTGATGGCACCCTCCCCGATGACCGCAATGAAGCCAAGCTGCTCAAGTGAAGGGCTTCCAAATTCGTCCTCCTAGACGGACATCTATACAGGAGGTCATTCTCCTACCCCCTGCTCAGATGTATAGGACCTGCCGACGCCGACTACATCCTTAGAGAAATTCATGAAGGCATCTATGGAAATCACCTGGGGGGCAGGTCCCTAGCCCAGAAGGCTCTTCGGCGGGGATACTTCTGGCTTACCATGAGGGAGGACGCTGCCAAACTAGTTTAGAAGTGCGATGGTTGCCAGCACCATGCACACATCCAACATCAACCGTCTACCCTGCTCAACCCGCTCTCAGCCCCCTGGCCCTTCACCCAGTGGGGAATGGACATCCTTGGGCCATTCCCCCCAACTTCGGGACAACGGAGATTCTTGCTAGTAGCCATCGACTATTTCACCAAGTGGGTCGAGGTCGAGGCGCTGGCTAAGATCACCGAGGGTAAAGTCAAAGCCTTCTTCTGGAAGTCGATTATATGCCGCTTTGACCTACCACACACCCTTATCACGGACAACGGTCGCCAGTTCAACAATGAAGCATTCAAGACTTTCTGTGGTGAGCTAGGCATTCACCATCGATTCACCTCTGTCGGCCACCCCCAGACCAATGAGGAGGCCGAGGTCATGAACCACACCATTCTCAGAGGGCTCAGGACTCGGCTAGATGGATTAAAGGGTCGATGGGTGAAGGAGCTCCCTAGCGTGATATGGGCTTACCACACGACCCCCAGAGCCCCGACAGGCGAGACTCCTTTCAGTCTCATCTTCGGATCCGAAGCCATCATCCTGTTGAGATCGGACTGCCCAGTCCGTGCGTGGAGTCCTTCAACGAGGAAGACAAGTCCACATTGATACGAGCCAACCTGACTTTATCGACGAAGCACATGACCGGGCAAGGCTGCGTATGGCGACTTTCCGTCAGCGGGCAGCCAAGTACTACAACGCCCGAGTTCGTCCCAAGGTCTTTCGCCACGGAGATCTGATTTTAAGAAAGGCTGAGGTATCTAAGCCTACAGAGGGGGAAAACTGTCCCCCAACTGGGAGGGTCCTTACCGTATCACCGAGGCACTCCACCAGAGGGTATACAGACTAGAAGAGCTCAACGGACAACCCATTCCGCATACTTGGAACGCAGATAACCTCCGCCGATATTATCAATGATATCCCCCAGAATACGAGCAATAAAAGGGTCCCTTCCAATGCCACAGCCTGCTCTCCCTTGCATTCAAGGACCAGATCTCGCTAAAGGAGCTCACCGGCATCGCGGCTAACGGGACACCACTCGGTCTGGCTAGGAGATGCCCCAAGTTGGTTCAAGTCCCTAACAGCTCTGTACCCGGTCGAGTTACCCCTCGGACGGCACAAAAACCTCCGAGGTGGTTCAAAAGGAGCTCACCGGCATCACGGTTAATGGGACACCACTCGGTCCGGCTAGGAGATGCCCCGAGTTGGTTCAAGTCCCTAATAGCTCTGTACCTGGTTAAGTCACCCCTCGGGCGGCACACAAACCCCCGAGGTGGTTTAAAAGGAGCTCACTGACATCGCGGCTAATGGAACACCACTCGGTCCGGTTAGGAGATGCCCCCGAGTCGGTTCAAGTCCCTAACAGCTTCATACCCGATCGAGTCGCCCCTCGGATGGCACACAAACCCCCGAGGTGGTTCAAAAGGAGCTCACCGGCATCGCGACTAATGGGACACCACTCAGTCCGCTAGGAGACGCCCCTGAGTCAGTTCAAGTCCCTAACAGCTCCGTACCCGATCGAGTTGCCCCTCGGGCGGCACACAAACCCCAAGGTGGTTCAAAAGGAGCTCACCAGCATCGCGGTTAATGAGACACCACTCAGTCCAGCTAGGAGATGCCCTCGAGTCAGTTCAAGTCCCTAACAGCTCCGTACCCGGTCAAGTCAAATAATATAGTTGGCAGGACGAAGCATCTATGCATAAGAGAGACGTGGTGAGATTGAATTTGCATTAGCGAATCATAACAATTAGGATGAAAGCCATGAATGATCTCTTTTCTTTTGGCTATGTTTGGATGCCCTATTCTAGGTAGGAATAGGAACTTATTCCACCTTATTCCCCCAAACACCCATAAAAAGGCACCTGGGCCCCACATAAATTTTTATTTCCATCAACGCTGGTATTTTCAATTTCATATTCCATGGTACCCCATAGAATAGCTCGTATTCTCACTTTAGCTATTCCAGGAACACTGGTAGAAGGGAAAAATGAAAGTAAAATCGGGCTTCGGTCTTTTCCCCTTTCCTCCCGACTAGGGTTTGAGAGCGATTCCTGGACCTCCATTCTTTGTTTGCTCTTCCACTATGGCCTTCTTGCTTTGGATCTTCCAAGAAGCCTCTCGACTCTTCTCTCCGCATTAAGGAAGTGGCGCAAGCGGATCTGTGGCCCAGCTTCGATCTCTTCTTCTCTCTTTCTCGCACATAAGTAGTAAGCTTTGCTGCCTCTTGTTTTTCTTTTGGCTCTCTAAACTCTTGATTTCGTTGGAACTATACGCGTGCTCTTCAGTTCATTTGCAGATTTTTATTTTTAGGGTTTGATCAGTGATTGGTGGTCGTGGGTAGGGTTTTGTTGAGAGATCCATAAGTTTTAGGAGATAATATGATGCTTTGTCGAGATGTAAGAGGAGCTCCTGGCATTGTTGTTCTCTACAGTGGGGGTTTCTATTATTTTTTTTGGTTGATGGCTGGATCTGATGTTTCTTTTTACTCATTTCTCTTTTGTCATGTTTCAACTCATTTCTCTTTTGTTGATGGCTGGATCTGGGGTTTCTTGCAATTCATAGTTTGTTTATTGAGTATTGGAACTATTGTCTATGATAATATGATATCATCATTATGTAGCTTATTATTGCGAGCTAATCATAGAAGTACTGTTACCAGCCAAATAGATGTTGCATGATGATACAGTATGACCACATTACAGTTAGCACCATGCGTGAGCTTGTAACTTGTGTAGTTTTTGTAAACCCCAATACATGTGTGCATCACCTGGTGGTAAAGGATACTTAATCATTTTGTTGTTTAATTGTATTGTTAGGAGAATATTAGGCAGGCTTGCACTAGTTTGAAGTAACATATTTTGATATTGAAGTTTTGATAATATTTTGCTGAATTGAAACATTAACCTGTGTTGCTTTTTGGTGGTTGCAGTGCCATTAATATTGAGTACAAATATTTGCTTTATCCTTTTGATATTAAAGTGTAAATCATGACTTGGAGGGTATTTCTAAATGCAACCGTTGTGAGGCATCACAGTTTGACACTCTATCAAAGCTGAGGGCCATGATGTTAGGTAGATGCATAGCATTTCCTGAATTGGATGCATGCAAATTATGACCGTCAGGAAATAACTACTGATAATGCCTTCCTGAGCCAATTTATTGTATGTCCCTATATCTCGCAGCTGGATTATATGGGTAGGTAGCATGAATGATGATGAAATTAGATTTAGAATCAATCATCCATTAAAAAGTAGACAGCTACGTCGTAATATTGACAATTTTAATCTAATCTATTTTTTTTCGGGAATTGGTCTATTTCTTGTAATATTATCTTTAGATTTTTCCAGGGAACTGGTTTCATATGTTGAACTCGTTCCTACTATTTCATCACAGTTGATATATTTGAGTGCCAGTTGGATGTTAGGGTAGTCTGCCTTATGCTGTTAGTCTACTTTGATTTTAGAATTTTATTTATGACCCGGAATGCCTATGGTTTGAAAGCTGCCTCTTATGGATGATTAATTTGGATTCATGGCTATTTGTAATAGTCATATGATGAATGCTAAATCCAATGTTCTAAGTTCAGGATTTTGATGAAAATTAATGATTTCGTGGGCTGAATTTCAGTATGTAATTGCTGACTATGGAGGTAAGAATTCAGTGATTTTTTGTAGATAAGATTCAGGTGAGTTCTTTCTTATTTTTCTTGTTGAAATCGATGATTAATGACCCACTCCAAAAAATTGATACATAAGGAAATTCATTGTGAGCTTCTATCATTTTTTATGAGCAAAACTGTGTGGAAGAAATACTATGTTTTTGTTTTACAGGTGTGGAATCCTTTGATATGTGCCATTGGTATGACTGCTGTCAGGTGAGTTCTTTCTTGATTTGCTTTTGATGTTACCATACATCTGGATTGGTATTTGAACTAAATAAATCGTAAGATATTATAATGGCATGACAAGTGTCTTCATCTCATTCATTACTCTTAGATATTATAATGGCATGACAAGAACTATTGGAACATAACATTTGAGCAGCAATTAGCAGATAACTCCATGAGATCTGCTTGTCATGTTGCCTCCTCCAGCAACCACTTCTCCAACAAAGACAGAGGAGGATGTTGTTTACTGTCCGATCTAAGCTTGGCCTCAGCATCAGCTATCGTGGACTGAGGATGTTGTTCACTTCATAAATTTACTACACTTCACTTTCTTATGTTGAATGAACTTGCTACCTCCGTGCCATTTCTTGGCTATTGATATATATAACTCATGGATCTGGCTTTGAATGAACAGTGTTTCTTATTTCTAATTCCTTGGTTCATTCAAACTACTTGAGATGGCTGATGACTGCATTGGTGAGGGAGTTCAAAAGATAGTGGCTGTAAGTTTGATGTTTAACACCTCTTTTTCTTTCTCTTTAGGTTGTTCCTGCATCTGGGATCCCAGATGGTTGGATGGGTCTTGACATTGGACCTGATGCCATCAAGACTTTCAGTGAAACTCTAGTCAGCACCAAGATAATCATTTGGAATGGACCGATGGCGGTGTTCGAGTTTGACAAGTTTGCAGTAGGAATTCAGGTACGTGATGAAGAACATAACATTCTCAAGCTTTCTCTTATTGTGGAACATAGTCTCACACATTTTGATTGGCCAAGCAATTGCAGAGAAGTTGGCTGAGCTGAGTGAGAATGGTGTCACAACAATCATTGGAGGAGGCGACTCTGTTGCAGCTGTGGAGAAAGCCGAGCTTGCTGATGAGCCACATTTCAACTGGTGGTGGTGCAAGCTTGGAGCTGTTGGAAGGCAAGTCTCTTCCAGGCGTTCCCGCTTTTGATGATGCCTGAGCCTTGGACCATCTTGCTTCACCAGTGATGGCTTGTTAGCCTATGTTTTGTTACAAAAGTGGTATTGCTTGTTTTGTAAGGCTGCACAAAAAGTGTAGTATCATTTAATAAGGATCCATTATAGGCATGGGGATGATGTGCCTCTGTCTAAAAACACCTACTTTCAATGACTGTTATGATACTTATTCACCTTAGTTGTATTTGGAGTAATATTTTGTATCATATTGATTGGTCGTTCATGTTTTTCATGAGCATGATCATGAATGTGCTATTGGCTGAAGGTTGCCAACCAATTGCAAAGTTGATAAAACTAGTATTGGATTCTAGCGGAGTGGTGGGCTTGATTGGTATCAATGTCTTCTCCTAATAAACTGAAGGGGTTCAATGCATCTGATTGGTATTATAGCCTTTTCATCTTCCAGATTGGTTTCAAAGGATGCCTATGAACTTAGGCATGCATGACTCAAACCATCCATCCATTGCAACATTCCTGATGAAGCATACCAACAAAAATAAGTAAGGGCCTGACAAAATGATAAAACTACAATATATATATATAGCCATCTGGAAACACATCTATTTATTTCTAAACTTTTTAATTTATCGCATTGTACGTTAAGCTCGAAGCCCCCATCGCTATTCAAAATCGTGCCAAGTACATGGATATTAAAAAAAATTCAAACGCTGGTGTAATTATTAAGGTAAGTAACTATATAAACTTATTTTTTTAAATTTATTTATAATGTAATTTAAAATTAAATAAATTTATTTTAAATAAATTTAATAAATTAATATGTCAAATTTTAACAAAATAATTGATTCAAAGCTATAGATTAGGAACGGATGAGACATATTTTTTCAAAACATGAAGATTGTTATTAAAAATTTAAAATAAAAAAGAACTCTCATAAATAGTATCTTTTCGGAACACACTTAAACAATATTTAAAAGTTATGTATGATATTAAAATAATGTAGTAAATTTATTAATAGAAAATAATTTATTAAGTATATTCTTATTTTATTTTCTCTTAATAAAACAATTTATTTAGTATGTTCTTATTTTATTTTAATAATAAAAAATAATTTATTACTTTGTTAATTAATCAAAAATAATTTATTACTTTTTTTATTAATAAAAAATAATGTATTCAAGTCATTATATTAAAAATTAAATTGATAAATAATTTTTTCTTCTCATTGGGTTGAGGAGTATGTTTGAAATTTCTCATCCAAACATCATTTGGAATAACAATGTATTAATTACATTGAAATAACATGAAATACCAGATTTTCATCTAAACAGAAATATGAAATAACAAGGGGAATAAGCTATTCATGAAGAATTCATATTCTATTCCCAGAATAACTTTTTAACATCCAAACACTATCTTTGGGAATATTTACAGCAGGAGAAGCAAACATACAGTGAGAACCTAGAGAGACTCGAGGGAGGAAGATCCATGGATAATCTATCTACAAATTATAGTCCTGTTGCATGAGACTGCAGTCCATCCAGTCTCCAAGCACATCGAAAATGCTTCTTCTGGTGCATCACTTCACATAGACGGTGAAGAGAATATAAGGTCTCGAAGGAGTGTAATCTGAAATCCAATAAAAAATCCTGGAGTAGCCTGCGTCCATTATGTTGCCAAAAAAAGTATTTCTGTATTGCCTTCGTAGGTCATTCTGCATCGAACGCGATGGTTCATTCGTGCAACGGGCTAAATTGAAAGATTCGCTTATAGGCTTCATACTATTTATGCATGAGCGAATCATCGCGTTCCATGCAAATTATCCTGCATCAAAGACTGTGTAGAAAGATTTTTTCTATGTTGTCTGTACCATTAGCCTCAAGAATGACTTCCGAGCATGATTTTTCTTATCAATCAATTCGAGAGACATTAGAGGCACTTGGAAGACAAACCTCGGAAAAGCATGGAGCGGGGGAAATGTTGGGCAAATTGGTTTTTAGGTATGGATGATATGAGACAAAAGTTGAGAGCTTCTCCAGCTTATTGATACAAAGAAGGGGCATGGTAGGAGCTCTCTTGGCTTTGCAAGGAACAAGTCAAGAGAGCTCAGTTGGATGAGTTTTCAAATCCCTTGTTTACCTTTTATAGCTCATGGTTTGTCTGTCATTTATATTCTGTGGATAGCCTGCAGTTTCAAGAAAAAGATTAGATTTGGTTTCATATAAAATTGTGGGCAAAAATCTGCCGATTCAAGAGACAATTAAGTTGGTCTAATTATACCACTGATAAAAGAAATATATAGTTTCCAAAGAAACAATTTGGTTGACCCATGTTAAGTGGAGTTGTTGGTGTCATAATTCTGTTAATTATGGAAGGACGGAATATACTTTTTATTTAAAGTTTGGCTCAAAATTTAATTAAGTTTTTAAATATTCAGGTATTATTGTTTGACCCATTATATTATAAATATATAGCATTTATAATATTTTATTATATGATATTTATTAAAATTAATAAAATAATTAATATGTTATCCTATCAATCACGTCATGCGTTCATGTAAAAATAGCATGTCAGCTATTTAATCAATTTTATATAATAAAATACTTGAAATAAAATATTCTTAAAATATAAAAAAATTAACTGTAATAATTGAAAGTTTTAGGATCAAAAGTATATTAATTTAGCTAATAAAAATATGCGATTTTATAGAATAAAATCTAGTAAAAATATGTGTGGTCTTCCGTAAGTAATATTTGATTTCATTTACTTACTGCAATTGTTGGTAGCAAAAACATCTAGTTTCACAAAATAAAATCTGATGGATTTTATTAATAAAAGAAACATGTAGTTTGGATTCATGCTGAGTGCGGCTGCCAGCATTAAAAATATTTGTTTTCATTTATCTAGGGCTGTTTTTTAGTATAAAAAATGCGTAATTTCATTAGATATTATCCAAAAGATTCTATATCCATTAAAAGTGCAATTATTAATGAAATCTATGGTTTTATTGAAGAAAATCTAGGGTGCATTTAAATTACCGTGGGATTGGATTGGCAATTATTGATGAAATCTATTGTTTTATTGAAGAAAATATAGGGTGCATTTAAATTACCGTGGGATTGGATTGGCAATTATTAATGGAATCTATGGTTTTTTTTTTTTTGGTACAGACGGGAATCACACCACTCTAGGGTGGCTCAGACCCACACTATCAGAATACAATATTAAGTTTAGACCCGGATGACACCATTCATCGGGCTTCCAGCACCAGAATCCAGAATGATCAGCAACTCTAGCGGCAATCCAGTCAGCCGCTGAGTTGGCTTCCCTGAAAATATGGCTAATCTGAATACTGTGAACCCCCTGAAGGAGAGAGCGAATATCAGAAATCAAAGGGTTGATGGGCGACTGCGCACAATGATCCTGGCGAAGCCATCGAATCACCGTGAGAGCATCACCCTCAAGAATAAGACGACGGGCATGGAGACTGCGTATAGCAAAGGAGACTCCAGCCCATGCAGCATAAAGCTCAGCAAGCGGCACTGACGAATCAAGATGTCCAAATCCCCCAGCCGCAAGCATAGTACCGCCAGAATCCCGTATGACATAACCCGATCCGACTGATCTGCCTCGGACACTCCCATCAAAGTTGATTTTGATAAACCCTGGAGGGGGGGTTCCCATAAAGACCGTTCTCCGGTGCGCTGCCGGGGCAGCATGGGAATCCCAGAGGCCAGGGCTATCAAAATCACAACCAAGACGATGGGAAGTATACTCAGAAGATAGGGACACAGCAGTCCGGACAACCCTAAAAGACGGAGTAGGCTCCTGAGTGAAGACAATCCGGTTCCGAGATAACCAAATCTGATAAGCAATGTAGGCCCTCATCGCGCCCTGCTTACTGCACCCTCTCCTAACATCCTGCCTGATCAAGTCCAAGAAAGATAATGAGAGAGAAGAAGAGGCGACAGCCCAAGGCTTGACCCTAGCGATCTCCCAAATGTGGTGAGCTCTGAGACAAGTGAAGATGGCGTGATCCACCGCCTCCTCCTCAATACCGCATATCGGACACGTAGGCTGAATGCCCATGCCACGTCTAGAAAGAACCGAGCAAGTAGGGAGACAATTCCGAGCAATCTTCCATAGAAAAGACGAACCCTGGGATGAATAGGAAGATGCCAAATCCAAGTCATGTCTGTGAGCGGTCGGGAAGAAGCTCGGTAAAACTTGATAATGTCCCTGATGGGAGCACTCGGAATACCGGACCGCCTCCAAACCCTGATATCGGGGGAGTGCCCAGGAGAAAGAGGAATAGCAGCTATACGTCGTCTAAGCTCCTCGCCAAAGAAGCAGGATAACAGAGGAGTTGATCCGGCACCGTGAGGTCACTAACTCGCATATCAAGATATCAGTGCTGACGAAAGTAGGCCATCGAGACAAAGGAAGGTCAGCGATCCAAGAATCATAAGCAATGTCCACAGAAGCACCATTGCCAAGAATCCAGGAGATACTATGAAGGATGTCCGGAGCATGAGAGCAAACCTCTTTCCAGAAAAAAGAGTGACCCCGAAGAGACTGCAGGTTAGTGGAAGGAGTCCACTCCCCATACTTGCCACGCATAAAGGAGCTCCACATACAGTGCGGATCAAGCAATAGCATGCCTAGCAATCAAGGCCTCCCTCCGAGCAGTCAAGGACTGGATCCCAAGGCCCCCATCGGAAAGCGGCAAGCAGACACAGTCCCAGGCTAAAAGATGAACACCATGACCATCCTGGGATGAACCCCAGAGAAAATCCCTGAAATAACGCTCAATCCTCCTCAGACAAGTCAAAGGAACAACAGCATTAGATAAGAGATAGAGAGGAAGAGATGTAAGCACTGATCGAATAAGAGTGATCCTCGCCATCATAGATAGCCCAGTGACCTGCCACCCCTCCAGCCGAGCACGAATCCTCGACTCGAGCTTACTAAAGTCCGAGATCTTAGGTCTTCTGCCAGTAATAGGAATACAGATAGGAGAGGCACTCAGACTGCACAGAAATCCCCATGATCTGCTTGATAGTATCCTTCCGAGAAGAGGTCACCCGCGGACTAAAACAAATTTTGAAACCCAAGGAAGTGATTCGATTTGCTAATCCACCATTTTAGGCATAGAAAACTGATGGTATGATGAGGCCCATAGTATTTTGATCCGTTGATTTCCTCTCTTAAATGTTGGATTGGATTGGATATCCAATCGAATCCAAATCGCGATCCAAATGCGGCCCTAGCGGATCTTGGTATTAGAAATGTGTCGTTTTATAAGGCACGTGCAATTATTAATAATGAAAATATGTGGGTTTGTAGAATAAAATCTAGTGGACCCATACCAAAAGTGGTTGCTGGAACTAGAAATATTTGAACTCATTGACCTTTTTCTAGTTAAATTGATAAAATTGCATTTATATACTACATAAAATGTTTATTCTCAAGAATTTGAGAATGCACTCTAAATGTGTGAAAAGAAATATTAAATTATGTTGGAACCTTTTGAATTTATTAATAGGGTATGTGCCAAAAATAGTGATCAATGCACTGATAATTCAAAAAATTTAACAGTAGGGTATGTGCCAAAAATAGTTATCAATGCACTGATGATTCAAAAAAAAAAAAAAAAAAAACAAAAGAAAGAAAAGGCACGGGTGGATATTACTAATTCTTATAGGAATTAGTAAGAATTACAATATTCCTCGCTTTATCTAAAGATAACTCAAACAATATGGCTTAATAAAACTATTTAAGAACAGAAGTGGCAAAAAATGACTTGACTTGTCACAACCTTTTGGGCTGGATATGGGTCAAAGTTTCTCTATTTGGGTTGGACATCTTAATCATAATTTTTAGCTCAGTTAGGGTTGAGTATGAGTTAGAACTTCAACTTGACTTAGGTACCTAATGTTTGATATAAAAATAGCTATCCTAAATAAGTGTACAAGATAAAGTTTATCTAAGGGATAGCTAAAGGAATAATCAACTTTTTATAATAACAGTTTTGCCCTTAAAGGATAAGTTCAAGAAAAAATAGCTATTCCTCTAGTCCCTAGGAATAAGTTCAGAGGATAACTCATGTTTAACATGGGTTATCCCCTCTGATTAACTTATTTCAGATTTATCCTTTCTAATTATAGCTTTTGAAAATAAGTAGAAAAATTCAAAGAATATCCCTCTTTATTCCTTATTTCAAATACACTCTTTAGGTTATGAGGTAGAGTTTTATTTGGATCCATATATTCCGAGTTCTATTAAATCAAGGCCTTAGATAAGGATCTTTTATGAATGACTTATCAAGAGTTATAAAGTCAGATTAAACTAGCCATAAAATCTTGCAAAAAATTAGGCCAAGTTATGGCTCAAACCATAAGTGTCAATCTATGGGTGGATATGGAGTAGAATATACCAAATATTGGGTTGAGTTAGGTATAGAGTAAGGTATCATATATTTTTGCCCTAATTTGACCTGATCCAAAAGTAATCCAATCCAAACCTGCTACCGTTCTTACTAAGGGTATAATTTGATAGGCTTTTGCTACGGCTCTTCAAACTTTTTTTAAAAGATAATTCTCAACGTTTGATTTATTTTTGATGCATCAGGTTAAGTAAAAGGATAACCAATTGAATCAGTGTTATACGTGGCTAGCACGTATGCATAAAACAAATTGAATGAAAATTTACTATAGAACATGACAATGGAAATAATGGAGGATTAGAGAGAAGAGGGGTACATGACAATCACTTATGGATCAATATAATCTATGGATTCACAGCCATAAAACTTGGCCGATGGTGCCATCCTCGGAGAGAAAAAAAAAAAACTCAAATTTAAATTGTATAAAGCTAGGTATTCTCTCCATCTCTTCTCTATCAATATTTTTCCTATGGCGTCTCTTTTGCTACCTTCTAAAATAAAGAACTAAAGAAGCTCCATTTCGACTTTACTTTCGTCCACCAAACATTTCTGAAGAAGATTCACAAGAAGGTATCACATAAAGCCACAAAAGTATTTCTTAAAAAATCAAAAATTTGTTGGATGATCAAAACAAACGATTAATCTATCAAAATACCATAAACAATTCTATTTTAATGAACAATCAAGATGATTTTACAAGTAATAAAAAAGCATGATAGCAAACTGCAATTGTATGAGACATATTTCTTAGCCTCTATACCCACACATGGTGGATTCATATAGAGTGGGGCTTGCCAGTATTAAAAGTATTTGATTTCATTTATCGAGTGCACTTGCTAATATCAGGAATGTGTAGTTTCATAAGATATATTCCAGTAGACTCTATAAAAGAAATATAGATTGGTATTTGAACAAAATAAATGGTAAGATATTATAATGGCATGACAAGCGTCTTCATCTCATGCATTGCTGTTAGATATTATAATGGCATGACAAGAACTATTGGAACATAACATTTGAGCAGCAATCCGCATATAACTCCATGAGATCTGCTTGTTCTGTTGCCTCCTCCATCAACCACTTCTCCAACAAAGACGAAGGAGGATGTTGTTCACTGTCCGATCTAAGCTTGGCCTCAGCATCAGCTATCGTGGACTGAGGATGTTGTTCACTTCATAAATTTACTGCATCTAATGCAAGACTTCACTTTCTTATGTTGAATGAACTTGCTACCTTCATGTCATTTCTTGGCTATTGATATATATAACTCATGGATCTGGCTTTGAATGAACAATGTTTCTTATTTCTGATTCCTTGGTTCATTCAAACTACTTGAGATGGCTGATGACTGCATTGGTGAGGGAGTTCAAAAGATAGTGGCTGTAAGTTTGATGTTTAACACCTCTTTTTCTTTCTCTTTAGGTTGTTCTTGCATATGGGATCCCAGATGGTTGGATGGGTCTTGACATTGGACCTGACGCCATCAAGACTTTCAGTGAAACTCTAGTCAGCACCAAGACAATCATTTGGAATGGACCGATGAGAGTGTTCGAGTTTGACAAGTTTGCAGTAGGAATTCAGGTACGTGATGTAGAACATAGCATTCTGAAGCTTTCTCTTATTGTGGAACATAGTCTCACACATTTTGATTGGCCAGGCAATTGCAGAGAAGTTGGCTGAGCTGAGTGAGAATGGTGTCACAACAATCATTGGAGGAGGCAACTCTGTTGCAGCTATGGAGAAAGCCGAGCTTGCTGACAAGATGAGCCACATTTCAACTCGTGGTGGTGCAAGCTTGGAACTGTTGGAAGGCAAGTCTCTTCCAAGCGTTCTTGCTTTTGATGATGCATGAGCCTTGGACCATCTTGCTTCACCAGTGATGGCTTGTTAGCCTATGTTTTGTTACAAATGTGGTATTACTTGTTTTGTAAGGCTGCACAAAAAGTATAGTATCATTTAATAAGGATCCATTATAGGCATGAGGATGATGTGCTTGTGTCTAAAAACACCTACTTTCAATGACTGTTATGAACTTATTCACCTTAGTTGTATTTGGAGTAATATTTTGTATCATATTGATTGGTCGTCCATGTGTTTTCATGAGCATGATCATGAATGTGCTATTGGCTGAAGGTTGCCAATCAATTGCAGAGTTGATAAAATTGATATGGGATTCTAGCAGAGTGGTGGGCTTGATTGGTATCAATGTCTTCTCCTAATAAACTGAAGCAGGGGTTCAATGCATTTGATTGGTATTACAACCTTTTCATCTTCCAGATTGGTTTAAAGGATGCCTGTAAACTTACGCATGCATGACTCAAACCATCCATCCATTACAACATTCCTGATGAAGCATACCAACAAAAATAAGTAAGGGCCTGACAAAATGATAAAACTATAATATATATATAGCCATCTGGAAACACATCTATTTATTTCTAAACTTTTTAATTTGTCACATTGTACATTAAGCTCGAAGCCCCATCGCTATTCAAAATCATGCCAGGTACATGGATAATTAAAAAAAATCAAACACTGGTGTAATTATTAAGATAGTAACTATATAAACTTATTTTTTTACATTTATTTATAATGTAATTTAAAATTAAATAAATTTATTTTAAATAAAATTATTAAATTTAATAAATTAATATGTCAAATTTTAACAAAATAATTGATTCAAAGATATAGATTAGGAACGGATGAGACATATTTTTTCAAAACATGAAGATTGTTATTAAAAAATTAAAATAAAAAACTCTCATAAATAGTATCTTTCTTGGAACATACTTAAACAATATTTAAAAGTTATGTATGATATTAAAATAATGTAGTAAATTTATTAATAGAAAATAATTTATTAAGTATATTCTTATTTTATTTTCTCTTAATAAAACAATTTATTTAGTATGTTCTTATTTTATTTTAATAATAAAAAATAATTTATTACTTTGTTAATTAATCAAAAATAATTTATTACTTTTTTATTAATAAAAAAAATGTATTCAAGTCATTATATTAAAAATTAAATTGATAAATAATTTTTTCTTCTCATTGGGTTGAGGAGTATGTTTGAAATTTCTCATCCAAACATCATTTGGAATAACAATGTATTAATTACATTGAAATAACATGAAATACCAGATTTTCATCAAACAGAAATATGAAATAACAAGGGGAATAAGCTATTCATGAAGAATTCATATTTCTATTCCCAGAATAACTTTTTAACATCCAAACACTATCTTTGGGAATATTTACAGCAGGAGAAGCAAACATACAGTGAGAACCTAGAGAGACTCGAGGGAGGAAGATCCATGGATAATCTATCTACAAATTATAGTCTGTTGCATGAGACTGCAGTCCATCCAGTCTCCAAGCACATCGAAAATGCTTCTTCTGGTGCATCACTTCACATAGACGGTGAAGAGAATATAAGGTCTCGAAGGAGTGTAATCTGAAATCCAATAAAAAATCCTGGAGTAGCCTGCGTCCATTATGTTGCCAAAAAAAGTATTTCTGTATTGCCTTCGTAGGTCATTCTGCATCGAACGCGATGGTTCATTCGTGCAACGGGCTAAATTGAAAGATTCGCTTATAGGCTTCATACTATTTATGCATGAGCGAATCATCGCGTTCCATGCAAATTATCCTGCATCAAAGACTGTGTAGAAAGATTTTTTCTATGTTGTCTGTACCATTTGCCTCAAGAATGACTTCCGAGCATGATTTTTCTTATCAATCAATTCAGAGACATTAGAGGCACTTGGAAGACAAACCTCGGAAAAGCATGGAGCGGGGGAAATGTTGGGCAAGTTGGCTTTTAGGTATGGATGATATGAGACAAAAGTTGAGAGCTTCTCCAGCTTATTGATACAAAGAAGGGGCATGGTAGGAGCTCTCTTGGCTTTGCAAGGAACAAGTCAAGAGAGCTCAGTTGGATGAGTTTTCAAATCCCTTGTTTACCTTTTATAGCTCATGGTTTGTCTGTCATTTATATTCTGTGGATAGCCTGCAGTTTCAAGAAAAAGATTAGATTTGGTTTCATATAAAGTTGTGGGCAAAAATCTGCCTATTCAAGAGACAATTAAGTTGGTCTAATTATACCACTGATAAAAGAAATATATAGTTTCCAAAGAAACAATTTGGTTGACCCATGTTAAGTGGAGTTGTTGGTGTCATAATTCTTAATTATGGAAGGATGGAATATACTTTTTATTTAAAGTTTGGCTCAAAATTTAATTAAGTTTTTAAATATTCAGGTATTATTGTTTGACCCATTATATTTAAATATATAGCATTTATAATATTTTATTATATGATATTTATTAAAATTAATAAAATAATTAATATGTTATCCTATCAATCACGTCATGCGTTCATGTAAAAATAGCATGTCAGCTATTTAATCAATTTTATATAATAAAATACTTGAAATAAAATATTCTTAAAATATAAAAAATTAACTGTAATAATTGAAAGTTTTAGGATAAAAATATATTAATTTAGCCTAATAAAAATATGTGATTTTATAGAATAAAATCTAGTAAAAAAATGTGTGGTCTTCTGTAAGTAATATTTGGTTTCATTTACTTACTGCAATTGTTGGTAGCAAAAACATCTAGTTTCACAAAATAAAATCTGATGGATTATTAATAAAAGAAACATGTAGTTTAGATTCATGCTGAGTGCGGCTGCCAGCATTAAAAATATTTGTTTTCATTTATCTAGGGCTGTTTTTAGTATAAAAAAAGTGTAATTTCATTAGATATTATCCAAAAGATTGTATATCCATTAAAAGTGCAATTATTAATGAAATCTATGGTTTTATTGAAGAAAATCTAGGGTGCATTTAAATTACCGTGGGATTGGATTGGCAATTATTAATGAAATCTATGGTTTTATTGAAGAAAATCTAGGGTGCATTTAAATTACCGTGGGATTGGATTGGCAATTATTAATGAAATATATGGTTTTATTGAAGAAAATCTAGGGTGCATTTAAATTACCGTGGGATTGGATGGGCAATTATTAATGAAATCTATGGTTTTATTGAAGATCTAGGGTGCATTTAAATTACCGTGGGATTGGATTGGCAATTATTATGATGGAATCGATTTTGGCCCAATCTATTTTAGGAAGTGATTCGATTTGCTAATCCACCATTTTAGGCATAGAAAACTGATGGTATGATGAGGCCCATAGTATTTTGATCCGTTGATTTCCTCTCTTAAATGTTGGATTGGATTGGATATCCAATCGAATCCAAATCGCGATCCAAATGCGGCCCTAGCGGATCTTGGTATTAGAAATGTGTCGTTTTATAAGGCACGTGCAATTATTAATAATGAAAATATGTGGGTTTGTAGAATAAAATCTAGTGGACCCATACCAAAAGTGGTTGCTGGAAATATTTGAACTCATTGACCTTTTTCTAGTTAAATTGATAAAATTGCATTTATATACTACATAAAATGTTTATTCTCAAGAATTTGAGAATGCACTCTAAATGTGTGAAAAGAAATATTAAATTATGTTGGAACCTTTTGAATTTATTAATAGGGTATGTGCCAAAAATAGTGATCAATGCACTGATAATTCAAAAAAAAAAAAAAAAAAAAAAAAAAGAAAGAAAGAGGCGTGGATGGATATTACTAATTCTTATAGGAATTAGTAAGAATTACAATATTCCAGGCATTATTAAAGATAACTCAAACAATATGGCTTAATAAAACTATTTAAGAACAGAAGTGGCAAAAAATGACTTGACTTGTCCCAACCTTTTGGGTTGGATATGGGTCAAAATTTCTCTATTTGGGTTGGACATCTTAATCAAAATTTTCAGCCCAGTTAGGGTTAAGTATGAGTTAGAACTTCAACTTGACTTAGGTAGTGTTTGATAAAAAAATAGCTATCTCTGAATAAGTGTACATGATAGAGTTTATCCAATGGATAGCTAAAGGAATAACCAACTTTTTATAATAACAGTTTTGCCCTTAAGGGATAAGTTCAGGAAAAAATAGCTATTCCTCCAGTCCCTAGGGAATAAGTTCAGAGGATAACCCATGTTTAAACATGAGTTATCTCCTCTGGTTAACTTTTTTCAGACTTATCCTTTTTAGTTATAGCTTTTGAAAATAAGTAGAAAATTCAGAGAATATCCCTCCTTATTCCCTATTTCAAACACACCCTTTAGGTTATGAGGTAGAGTTTTATTTGGATCCATATATTCTGAGTTCGATTAAATCAAGGCCTTAGATAAGGATCTTTTATGAATGACTTATCAAGAGTTATAAAGTCAGATTAAACTAGCCATAAAATCTTGCAAAAAATTAGGTCAAGTTATGGCTCAAACCATAAGTGTCAATTTATGGGTGGATATGGAGTAGAATATACCAAATATTGGGCCGAGTTAGGTATAGAGCAAGGTATCATATATTTTTGCCCTAATTTGACCTGATCCAAAATGTTGACCCAATTGATGATTTTGATGATTAACAAAACTATTTGAGTATAACTAATGGAGGCTCTAATGATTTTGATTAAGTGTTTCAGATTATAAGTCTATTGAATGATCAAAATCAGGAGTTACATCGTGTTCTGGATCGAATCTAATGTCTAGGTAATATTGCAGACATTAGAGTTGACTCCAAGAATCACAGAGCCGACTCCGGATCTGGCACGGAAGTTAGAGTCGACTCCGAGACTGTTAGAGCCGACTCTCACAGAAGAAACAGAACGTCCTGGCCCCGACCTAGAGTCGACTCCGGGTAAGTTAGAGTCGACTCCAAAAAAGTTTCTTGTCGACCCCAGAAAAGTCAGAGACGACTCCAGAAATAACGTTTTAAAGTGCTTCGAGTTAGAGCCGACTCCAGAAAAGTTAGAGTCGACTCCAACCCATCTGGAACGAAAAATCAAATTGCTAGATCAGCTCTAACGGTAATATTTCTATTTTACCTTATTTCTAACAGATATATTTTGTTACAAGGTACACTCCAACGGATAGTTTTCTTCCAAAAATGGTTTGAAAGAAATCTATAAAAAGGAAAGACTATCATTCAAAATAAAGAAAGGAGAAAAAAATGGAAAAACAAAGAGGAAATTCGGAAATAGAGAAATCCCATTTCAAAAATCCGAAAAAGAGAGAGCCTGAATCTCAAGAGGAAAACCTTCTAGCTCAAATCCACTCCACTCCAAAAAGCTCAAGAGGAATCCAAGGCATTCAAATCAAAGTTTTGGTGGATTTCCCAACTTGGAGAAAGAGGATCAGTTTCTTGCTTTTCAACTCTTCTCAACTGCTTCAACTGTGAAGAATCGGAGCTGAGGCTTGATTCAATCCAACAAGGAGAAGAAGAAAAGAAGAAAAGCTCAAAATCCAACCAACTACAAACCAGGCTTTTCTAAACCTTGTTATTCTTATATTTGATTATCTGCTCATTAAGGAGCTTTGTAATTAAAAAATAACATTTCTATTATTTGTATCTAGTTCAATCTGGGGATTGAACTAGTGGAGGTAGTCTTACCTCGGTACAAGCTTGGGATAGCTTGTGTTAGGGTTTTTATGCTGGTGAGCCCGGAAAACCAGCTGGGTTCGTTGTGATTCCAGAAAAACAACAAGTTTGAGTTGTGAGCTTGTAAAACAACTCGGCTGTAATCAAGGAAGATTATAGTGTGGACCCAAGTGAATCTTGGGAGTGGACATAGGTGTTGGATACACCGAACCACTATAAAATCTTTGTGTTTGCAGTGCTTTCATTGACTCTTTCTCTATCTCTAACTGCACTTTGTATTTACATTGCCTTTACCTTCATTCTTCTTAAGCAAACTATTTTAAAAGGCTAATTTTTTAAAGAACCCAATTCACCCCCCCCCTCTTGGGTTGTCATCTGGGCCAACACAAAAGTAATCCAATCCAAACCTGCTATCGTTCTTACTAAGGCAGTGTTTGATATGGTGGATAAGGGGGGATATCCAAGGAATATCCCCTCTTATCGCCAAATGCTATAACTACATGGGATAGTGCTGAAAAGTTTAACCAGAGGGGATAACCCATGTTTAACCATGGGTTATCCCCTGAACTTATTCCCTAGGGAACCCAGGAATAACTAAAGTTATCCCTTGATGGCAGAGTGGTAATTTTAAAAAGGTGCTTATCCCCTCAGCTATCCCCTGGATAAATGCTATCCTGTACATTTATCCAGGGATAGCCAAAAAGCTATCAAACACGCCTAAGGTTATAGGTAGCTAAAAGCATTGTTTCTTATTGTTGAAGCGAAAATCCGCTCTCCGACTCGGGCGCAGCTCAACTCTAGATCTGAATGTTGGTCTCATCCGGATGGGACCTGCAAGATAGTCCTCATGCAGGGGATGTTTGGGGTGGCCCTCTACGGAAGACCCTCTGATGCCCAAATCAGTGAAAATTCACAACAAGCAGGTATGAGGAGAAGGCTCTCGCATGAGAGTTCCTCAAGGTCAGTGGCCTCTCTAGAACTCGAAGCTCTGCTCAAGCTTCGATGGGGCTTTCTCAGTTAGAGTGACAATGGAGGCGTACCTGAGAGACTTTAGGGCTGGGGTATTTATAGGTGATCACCTAATTCCTTGAGCGCGTCACAGGGGGTCTAAAAATTGTTAGGATTCAAATTGGATTCGAATCAAGTTTGTTACGAGGCCGGTAGGATCCGTATCTTGTTGGTTAGAGGATCGACGACTAGGAGAGCTGGTTGTTGCCTTGAGATTCAGCGATTATGTAGGCCCTAGGCCACTTTATGGCCCTTAGGCCACTTCTGGTACTGTTTACATAATTTTCCATTTGGAATCTTGCTCGGCCATCATGAATTTGGAACTCTCCCGTGCTTGATTCTGCAGAGGTGCTTAGGCGCATCGGTCTGGCCGAGGTGTAGAATGGCTCGGTTCGTCAAGGCATGAAAATGGTTCGGTTTGTCGAAGACGATTCGGCTTTGGTGTATTTCGGGTATGACAGCTGGCTGACGGGATGTCAAGATTGGTCTCGACCCAATAGAAGGTACACGCGCACATTAATGCGATGATAATTTTACCCCTTATAACACTTATCATCCTGGAGTGAGATTTATTATAGAATCCAAAAAATAAATGTTTATGCTAATTATTTTAGCTACAAGATGTCTTGACAATGCTTTTTTATCAGTTCTTTTTTTGCGCTAAAAACTACTTTATGTGGAAGAACCTGAAGTTTCAAGAAACGGATGGGATTTAGTTTCATGAGAAAAGTTGTGTGCTTTCATTCGCAGATTTAAGGGACGACAAAGGTTGGTGTGGTTATAACAATCACTAGTAAATGTGTAGTTTGCTAGGACATAGAGTACAATGGTTAATATAAAAAATGCTATATTTCATTGGAGATAATCTAACAGGCAGCATAATATTGTACCATTGCTAATAATAGAAATTTGCAATTTCGCAGAATAAAATCTAGTGGATTCACAACTAGTGTGGCTGCTGGTGCAAGAAATATTTGATTTCATTTGCTGAGTTTAATTATTGGCAAAGTAAGGGTATAATTTCATAGGCTTTTGCTACGGCTCTTCAAACTTTTTTTAAAAGATAATTCTCAACGTTTGATTTATTTTTGATGCATCAGGTTAAGTAAAAGGATAACCAATTGAATCAGTGTTATACGTGGCTAGCACATATGCATAAAACAAATTGAATGAAAATTTACTATAGAACATGACAATGGAAATAATGGAGGATTAATTAGAGAGAAGAGGGGTACATGACAATCACTTATGGATCAATATAATCTATGGATTCACAGCCATAAAACTTGGCCGATGGTGCCATCCTCGGAGAGAAAAAAAAAAAAAAAACTCAAATTTAAATTGTATAAAGCTAGGTATTCTCTCCATCTCTTCTCTATCAATATTTTTCCTATGGCGTCTCTTTTGCTACCTTCTAAAAATAAAGAACTAAAGAAGCTCCATTTCGACTTTACTTTCGTCCACCAAAACATTTCTGAAGAAGATTCACAAGAAGGTATCACATAAAGCCACAAAAGTATTTCTTAAAAAATCAAAAATTTGTTGGATGATCAAAACAAACGATTAATCTATCAAAATACCATAAACAATTCTATTTTAATGAACAATCAAGATGATTTTACAAGTAATAAAAAAGCATGATAGCAAACTGCAATTGTATGAGACATATTTCTTAGCCTCTATACCCACACATGGTGGATTCATATAGAGTGGGGCTTGCCAGTATTAAAAGAATTTGATTTCATTTATCGAGTGCACTTGCTAATATCAGGAATGTGTAGTTTCATAAGATATATTCCAGTAGACTCTATAAAAGAAATATGTAATTCATAGAATAAAATTTAGTGGATTTGCATTGATGGTGGCTGCTAGTATTAGAGATAGTAGTTTTAATTTACCAGGTGCGGTTGTTGATATTAGAAAATACGGTTTCATAAGATATAATCCAGTAAGTTCTATACTCATGAAGAGTGAAATTATTATTAATTGAAGTGTATGGTTTATGGAACAAAATCTATTAGATCCATGTCAAATGTGTTGCCAACGTTAGAAGTATTTTGTTTCATTGATTATGTGCGGTTGTCGATATCAAAAATGTGTAGCTTCATAAGACAAACTGTAAGAGGCTTTGCACTCATATGAAGTGCAACTATTAATAATAGAACGATGTGATTTCATAGGTTGAAATCTAGTGGAATTGTATCAAGCGTGATCAAGTACGGTTGTTGGTCCTAGAAATCTTTGATTTCAAACTTAGGTGCAAGCCGGTGCTTGTCATTTGGTTCTGCACTTAATAATATGTGCACAACAATCTCACTTAACAATTGATGTACGTTCAATAAGTGTTTCCATTTGATGATGATCATGTGTTTTGTTAAGCAAGATGATTATATGCTTTGATGATGCCCGATCACTGGTAGCAGACGTCAGAGAGCTCTGTGAAGTTGTTGATGAAGCTCCTTCCCAAAGAGGGATCTGCAAGAAGTCTTGGGAGCGGAGGTTGCTCCGGCGGGGACCCTTCGATGGGTAAGTTAGCGACCGGGGTCATAGCCGTAAGTTTGAGAAAGCTCGAAAAAAAAAGGGCTCAGAGAGTGAGAATGTTCTCCGAGTGTTTTTAGTGTGTTGTTGCTCTTAGTTGTCCCTACCTTGCTAAGGATCCACCCTACCCTTTTATGGACCCTTGGTTCCGTTTGGGGATCAGCCACGTGGAATTTCGTGGAAGAGAATGTCTGCTAAACTTATGGTGATTATGTAAGTTTGGAGATGATTAGTGGGCCTGGTCCTATCAGCCAGATGGTTGATGGGCCTGGTTCCATCGGGTGTGTAGGTTAAGTGGTAGGTGGGCCTGGTCCCATCGGCCTCACAGGTCAGGTGGTTGGTGGGCTTAGTCCCATTGGGTGGGTCAGGTGGTAAGTGAGCCTGGCTCACGTGGGGGGCCACATGGGCATTGCGGCTCGCTCGGGAGTCGATGCGTAGGCTGGTGCCGCAGTCAGCATTGAGGTCGATTTCATAGAGGGCAGGCTGCCGAGGTTGCCTTGGAGAAGCGGGGGCCATCGAGAAGCGGAGCCGCTTTGGAGAGGAGGGGCCGCCAAGGCCGCCTTGGAGAAATAGGGGCCGCTGAAGAGCGGGGCCACTTTGGAGAGGAGGAGCCGTCGAGGCCACCTTGGAGAAGCAAGGGCCACTGAAGAGCGGGGCTGTTTTAGAGAGGAGGGGCCACCGAGGCCGCCTTGGAGAAGCAGGGGCCGCTGAAGAGCGGGGCCGCTTTGGAGAGGAGGGGCCGCCGAGGGCCACTTTGGAGAGAAGCAGGGGCCACTGAAGAGCGGGGCCGCCTTGGAGTAGTGAGGCCGCTGAAGAGCAGGGCCGCCTTGGTCTCCGACAATCTCAGCTGGGTTAGTTGATCGTTTCTCCCAGGAGTTCTTGAGTTCTTCTCCACCCCTCTCTGATGGCCTCGGATGGTGGAATCGAGGTTGGAAGTCTTGGAAGAGGGTGGTGGTGTTTGGCTTCACATGGGTCTCCCCTTCCCCGTCGCCGGAGGTGGTGGCGGCTTTAGAGGACAAGTTTCCTGATATTGTGCAAGTTCCTTCAGCTACGTTGGAGAGGGAAACTGACTGCTGGAAGGAGAAGGCAATATTGGTCCGGACCTTCTACCGATGGGTTTCGTCGGATGCTATCCTCCGGGAATTCTGGCGAGCTGGTATTCCTGGTGATATTGAGCTGGTTAGTTTGGCCAACCGTTGTCACATTCTCCGATTTGTTGATGCTAAAGCTAGAGAGCCGGTGTTAGGCAAGCCATGGGTGGTCAATGGCCAACCCCTTGCCATGGAAGAGTGGCGACCGAAGTTTATTCCGTCGTCGGACTGCGTCGCCTCGGCTCTTCTGTGGGTGAGGCTCTCGCAACTGCTGATAGAATTCTGAACCGATGAGATCCTGAGGACCATTCTAGCTCTGGCGGGGGTTTTCGTTTTCTCTGATGCTTCTACCTAGATGAAGAATAGGGGTGGATTTGCCCGGGCATGTGTGCGAATTGATCTTCGCTGTGCCCTCCAGACGGGAGTTCGAGTGAGAGGGAACCATTCCCCCTTCTGGAAGCCATTCGTGTATGAACAATTGGAGGGGATCTACTCCAATTGTGGTTCGCTGCATCTCAATGGCCCTTGCTCATTGCCGTCCCACTCTGGTTCTGGGGAGTTTTCTCATGGTGTCAGCTATGGGCCGTGGATGGTTGCTGTGCATTAGAGGCGATCGTCTCTGCCGGAGTTGAAGAAGACGAGCCATTGGGCCTGGGTGCGGCTCCACCTTCGGGTTCATCTCCTGATTCTTCGGCCTCTGTTCTAGGTGCTGCCTCATCGCCGGATGGCTGACGTCTGCCCGGGAAAGTGGCTCGCCGGCATCCTCGTAAGCCTCCAAGCCCCCTCGTCTCCGCTGGTGGTGGCCGAGCGCAGGGGGATGGTGTATTGAAGTCCTTTGATGGGTGCTCTCTGGTCATGCCGTCTGATGGTTCCCGTGCTGGTTCCCAAGTATCAGAGAGTATCAAGTTAACTGATACTCTTTCTGAAACTGCAGTGGTTTAGCTGAATCCAAATTCTAATCTGAGCCTAAAATCCAATCTGAGTTTAACCAACCCATTTGCCTCTCTTGGATCAGATGAAAGGGCTGGTAGGCCCACGATCCACAGGGATGCCAACCCGGGTCCCTCAAAGCGGGCCCGCCCAATTGAGAATCAAGTTCACTGCACTTCTTCTAAAACGGACAAAAGAAAAGGAAAAGCTGTGGTCAGGGCATCTCCGACTTTTGATCAGCCTTTGGATGACCTTGCTGGTCAATGTGGCACTGAAGGGGCTATGGCTATGCCAGCTACGCCGAAGGGCCGAAGCCATGACTTCTAGTTTCTTGCCTTAAAAAAGCAATTCAGGGGAAGCATTGTGCTCCTATGCTATCTATTGAGGCTCCCTGAGCCGATGAGATGGCTGCTCGGGCTGAAGATTTAGACATGGTCTACACTATACAGGTATCTGAGGGAGGTACCCAGAATTTAGGGGGTCCTCTTGATAACGCTATGATGGAGGATCAGACAGAGGTCCACCTTCCTCCATCTAGTCAATGAAGATCCTAGTCTTGAATGTAAGAGGAGCTCAAAAACCTTCATTTCGATCCTCTTTTCAGAGATTGCTTCAGCTGCACAATTTTGATATTTGTGTTCTTCTGGAAACCTGGTTATCGGGTGACAGCCTTGTTCTATTTAGGAGACAGATTGCAAGATCTTGGTTTTCTTATGCTGTTGACTCTATTGGGCTATCAGGGGGGATTTTGACATCTGGCGTTCCACCTCTATTTATGTGGATGCCTTTCATCAGTACAATCAGCAGATTGCTCTCGTCATCTCTGAGGGGGCGGCTGATCCCTGGCTTCTCTTCGACGTTTATGCTAGTACTGAGTATTGTGAGAGGTGTGTTCTTTGGGAAGAGATTCTCTCTCTCCTTGGTCAGGGGATTCCATCCATAACAGCTAGTGATTTCAACTGTATTATTGGGGCCCATGAAAAGAGAGGTGGCAGGTAGGTTATTGGATCAATAGATATTATGGAGTTCAGATCCTTCATTTCTTCTGCTGGTTTATTGGACCTGGGGTTTTCGGGCTCCCAATTCACCTGGTGTAATAACCGTCATGGTTCAGCTCGTGTTTGGAAGCACCTAGACAGAGCTATGGCCAATGCCCAGTGGCTTCAAAAGTATCCCTCTGCCAGTGTTACTCACCTTCCTCGGATTGGATCCGATCACTGTCCTATTCTGATTTCCACTGAGTCTGCCACTCATCAGCGGAGACAATTTAGATTTGAACAATTCTGGGCTTCTTACTCCTCGGCTAGGTCCATTATATCACAGGTCTGTCATTTACCTATCAGAGGTAATGCTTCTTATCGTTTATCTAGGTGCTTGGAATTGGCAAGACGTAGGCTCTCTAGATGGAAAGATTGGAGGTTGGGAATTTAGAGAGGCAAGTGGAGGAAGTGGAAGCCGATATTTTTACTCTATAGGTCAGAGAGGATCAGGAAGGCTACCTTTCTGATACTGATCTCTCTTCTCTCCGAGCCAAGCTTGCACTTCACCATTCTCCTTCAGCAGCAAGAGGTTTTCTGGAGACAGCGGTCCAGGAGTCAGTGCATATGTGATGGTGACCGAAATACTAGATTTTTTCATCAGGCCACTCTGAAGCGATGTGCTGCTAATCGGATTCATCGTTTAGCTGATGATGAGGGGCATTATCAGGAGGACATTGAAGTTATTCGGGATCACTTATTTCACTTCTTCCAGTCCAGATGGACTGAGCTCACGGGTGATGGGGGTCCTGTTTACCGAGTTCTGCCCCCTAAGAAGGTGTCTACTATGGAGAATGGTCTCCTGACTAGGCCTATCACTGCGGAGGAGATTAGATTGGCTTTATGGGAACTTGGGCCTGATGGGTTTTCACCTTTCTTTTTTCGTCATTACTGGGATATTGTGGGCCAGGAGGTTACTCAGGCCATTCAGCTTGCCTTTCACTGCAAATATATTCTAGTTGAGTGGAATCGGACTTTCATCACCCTTGTTCCTAAATGCACCGATGCTCTCTTCCTCAACACTTTCGTCCCATCAGCCTGTGTACAACCTTGTATAAGATCTGTGCGCGCCTCTTAGTCACCCGTTTACGAGATGTGATCCCTCGGCTCATTTTTGCCGAACAAGGGGCTTTTATAAGAGGTCGTAGTATTTCGGATAACGTCCTCATTGCCCAGGAGTTTATGCATGATTTGCAGAGAGCCCCAGCCAGACAGTACCTCATGGCTATCAAGCTTGATATGGAGCGAGCATATGATAGACTAAGCTAGGTTTTCCTGCATCAAACTCTTCGGGAATTTGGGTTTGATATCTTTTTTATTGACTGGATTATGGCTTGCATTCAGAGGCCATCCTTCTCTTTGCTAATCAATGGAACTCCGATGGATTTCTTCCACTATGCAGTGGGCCTGCGTCAGGGATGTCCGTTATCACCTTTTTTGTTTATCCTGGCTGCCGATGATCTATTGCACGCATTTTACCAGGCTCAGCAGGATCATCGTTTTTCCCCTTTTATGGCTGGCCTCATAGGACCATCAGTCTCTCATTTATTGTTTGCTGATGACTGTATTCTCCTGGGCCAGGCCACTGTTCGCAATGCAGCCTCTTTTGCCTTCATTATTCAGAGCTATTATCAGTCTTCTGGCTAGAAGGTCAATTTACTTAAGTCTTCGATTTGCTTCAGCCCGAAGACTTCCAGCCCTACTAGGGATGCTATTCACCTCACTTTGGGTATATCTAGCAAGGCTGATCACCTTTCTTATTTGGGGATCCCTATCTCGGGGAGACGACCTCGCTGTAGTGATTATATTGATATTGAGCGTCGAGTTCGTCAGCGTATTGATGGTTGGCAGGTTATTGGTCTATCCATGATGGCAAGGATTACTCTTATCCGCTCAGTTCTCACATCCCTTCCTCTACATCTTATATCTAATATTGCTATTCCGATCTCTTGTTTGAGAAGGATTGAGCGATGGCTGAGGGATTTTCTCTGGGCATCTATGCAGGATGGCCATGGTATTCACCTTCTGGCATGGGATACTATTTGTATGCCGACTTATGATGGTGGTCTTGGAATCCAGTCACTTATTGCCAGGAGGGAGGCTCTGTTTGCTCGGCATGCCTCGCGGTTTCTTCTTGATCGCACTGTTTCTGGAGTTCCTTTATGCGTGCCAGGTATGGTGACTAGAATTTGTCTATGGACTTTCAGCCTTCCCATCGGCACTCCTTTTTCTGGAAAGAGGTTTGCCAGTATGCTCCGGATATTTTGAACAATATCTCATGGATGATTGGAGACGGTTCATCGATTGATGTTGTTCAGGATATGTGGATTACTGACCTCCCCTTTGCTCGCTGGCCTACTTACATTAGTGCTGATGTTCCATCTAGTATGAGGGTCAAGGATCTCATTTCTCAGGAGCTCTCCTCTTGGCATGCCCCTACAGTGACCTATTTTTTTGGTGAGGAGTTATCTCAGCGCATTCTAGCCATACCTCTCATCCCGGGTCACTCTTCTGACTCCAGGTTATGGCGGAGATCTTGTCATACTAAGGCTCCCATTAAGGACCTTATGAAGGATTATAGGCCACAACCTCTATGTACGAGAGATGCTGCTTGGATATGAAAGCTCCCCATCCACCCCAGGGTTCAGCTATTTATATGAAAGTTTGTGTGGGACTGTCTCCCTACCTGTTCTTTCCTATCTAGGCGGGGGATGGCCATACAGGCTATTTGCCCATTGTGTGGTCAGGAGGAGGAGACTTCTGATCATGCCATATTTAGATGCCCCAGAGTGAGATGGATATGGCTGAGGATGGATTACTTTTGTACGCAGGATGATAGAGGCTCGTTGCGGCTTCCTTTTCTTCATAGTCTTCAACGGGCTTCACAGCAGCAGGGCCTTCTCTGGGCTGTTACAGCCTATTAGATTTGGTTGTCTCGTAAACAGCTTATCTTCTCTACTGATTCTATATCTTCTTACATGATTGTAAGGAAGGCCAGATCTTTTTTGGCGGAGCTTGCTCATCATCGCCGTGCTGTTGATGCTGACACTCCCGGCCACTGGGGTTCCCCTGCTGCTTTGGCAGCGAACCGGCATATGGTTTTCATTTCTTGGGAACCCCCTCCCCCAGGGTTTGTCAAAATTAACTTTGATGGCAGTGTACATGGAAGACTAGCTGGGTCAGCTTTTGTTATTCATAGATTTGATGGTGCGCTTCTTGCGGCGGGTGGTTTTAGCGCTCTCGACTCCACGGTCCCTATGGCTGAGCTTTATGTTGCTTGGACTGGCATTGCTTATGCTGTTCGGATTCTTCATGCCCACAGCCTTCTTATTGAGGGGGACTCGCTCATAGTTGTTCAGTGGATTCGCAATGACAGCAGCAACCAGGTCCCTAGCAATCCTCTGCTCTGCGACATTTGGTCTCTTCTCCAGAGAATCCAGAGAGCCCAAATCCGACATATCTATCGTGAAGCCAATTCGGCTGCTGATTGGGTAGCGTCATCTGTGGCCTATAAAGGGGGTTTTGGATATGGAAGCAGGGAGACTTGTGTCCTCTAGTGCTGAAATAAATTTTGTATTCTGATCTTTTCGGGTTAACTCGCACTAGGTTAGTGTGATCACCCGCCCGTAC
This sequence comes from Calamus simplicifolius, assembly GCA_900491605.1. NCBI lineage: Eukaryota > Viridiplantae > Streptophyta > Magnoliopsida > Arecales > Arecaceae > Calamus > Calamus simplicifolius. Next base: position 635,933 of record UESW01004332.1, read on the forward strand.
CAAAAAAAAAAAAAATTGCCAATCAGCCACCACGTGCCTCATGAAGATTCTTTACATATCCCTCTCAAATCTAATTTGAATACATCCTCCCCACCCATATTAGAAAGATTTGATAAGATAGACCATTTGAATTTGAATTTCTAATTCATTTATTAAATAAGGAAAGCCATAATCGGAATGGAATCCATGTCTTATGAAATAATTTCTTTCTCAAATGGAAACCAGAATCATGCCTATTTATAAATTTTGACATGATTCAAATTTAAAATTGGAAGCCTGGCTCATGATTCAAATTGAAAGCTTCTCTCATCCTCCAAATCATGCTTATTTACAAATTACAATATGATTCAAATTTTTAACTGAAAGCCGAAATTGGAAGCTTGGCACATAATTCAAATTGGAAGCATCTCTCATTCCACAAAACATGCCTATTTAGAAATTTCAGTATGATTTAAAATTTAATTTGAACACCGAAATTAGAAGCCTGACGCATGATTCAAATTAGAAGCATCTCTCATTACAAATTATGCTTATTTACAAATTCTGTCATGATTCAAATTTCAAATTGAAAGCTAAAACTTGGAAGCATAGAGTATGATTCAAATTAGAAGCTTTTCTTATTTTTTCTTATTCCACAAATCATGCCTATCTAAAGAACACTCATCTAAAGAAGGAAGAGAGCATATTGATTCAAATTGATAAGACATTTATGCCTTGATTCAAATCTAGGCTAGATAAGGAATATAACTAAGATTCACGCCTTGATTCAAATTGGGCTAGATAAGGAATATAACCAAGAGACTATTCTAGCATGATTCAAATAGTTTGGCATATAATTCAATTGGGCTAGATAAGGAATATAAAGAAGGAATATGCTCATCTACAGAGGGAGACGAGAGTCTCATTCCCAAAGAAAGCATATGCTATAATCACGCCCCTAGGACCTTGGGTTACTAACTTCTACCAAAGTCAAAATTAGTGCCAAACTAGGTGCCTAATTGAGGCCTTGATTGCAGGCCTAGGGCATATATAAACTCCTGGAGAAAGATCTTGAGGGATGTATTAGCAATACCTTAAGCCAACCAAAAAACCCTATCCCAATCATCCCAATACCTTTGAAACCTTGAAATCCTGCTACGGTCCAGCCAAGCCTCTCCCCTGAGACCTTACATCCTATCTCCTGACCCCATACCTCCTTGATAAGCTTCCCTCATCCTTTTTCAAGTTCTGAACCTAGAAACAAAATAACCAAAAGCATCCTTCCACCTTCAAGCCTCCATATGATCAACAACATGACTCTGTCATAGTGTTATTAATCCTACAATTCAGCCTAACTCTTCACCCAAAATATTTTATATACAATCTGTTGAAAATATATACCTACGGATGTGAAGTTATGTGCTTCACTGCAAATGTTGTTCAAGGTGACATGAGTTTGGCTGGCTTGGAAAGAAAAGCCTGAGCTAGTGGTACATGTTAGCTTGTTGCAAAAGATCTAAAAGAAGAATTTGTTAGAAATTACATATTTCCCTGTTTGAGAACTGCGGTTGCATATAGAAAATTTTGATATCATACATATATATATATATATATATATAGTGATGCAGCATAAAATTTTTATGCACGCAGATTTTTTTTTTGAATGATATAGTTGTTGATGTTTTGACGAGCATTTACATGAGCTTCTAATTTAAGGTCTTAAGTACTCCAATTGGAAGGCATATTCTATTTATGCTTCTTTATTCATGATAATTTCATAAAATATTTTATTATGATTATAGATGGCAAGACAAATACTCACATTGACCAAATGAGAACTAAAGCAAAGGCAATTAAGGGAAGCAATGGAGACCTTTGAGTATCATCCTAGAAGTGACATGATTGATCATATAGCCAAGCTTAATCGTATGATTATGAGCTAGAAGAATGCGGTTACAAAATTATATCAGAATATAGAGTTTGGGTACTCTATAAATCACTTCCACCACATTGGGCATATTTTGTGTATGACCTTTGAATGGGTCGTCTGAAGTATCAGTCTTCTTTGGCTTATTGTCACGTGGTTAATGCTTTACTTAGAAAATGGCATCAAGAATATCAGACAACTTTTGGAAGAACTTTAAAGTTTGTTTCTCCTGGTGATGCCTATGGATTCATGAAGATATATGTTGTCTTTGTGATTATATGCTTAGTTATTTTGGCTTATGTTATTTATTAAGCATTTAATTATGTTTTATGTCATTTGTTAAGTGCTTAATTATGTAATAAAAAAAGATCATGTAATGATACTTAGAGTATGAAACTCATTATGATGTTTATTATGTTTGAGTGGGAGTTACTTAATGCATATTTCTTTAATTTTTTATGAATTATAATTGCTTAATGATACTTGGAGCATGAAACTTTATATTTATATTCTTTTATTATGATGTTTATTATGTTTAAGTGGGAGTTGCTTAATACATATATTTATGTGTATTTTTCTAATTCTTTGTGAATTATAATTGTACATTATTTTATTCAAGTAAACTAAATGAATAATAATAAGGCATTGAACAATGGATGATGATTGAAATAGCAACCATTTGATTCCATGTGATTTGCTAAGTTATTATTAGATTTGGTTTATACTTGACAAATAATAGTATTGTGTTTTTGATAAATGAATTATGTGTTTCATTTTTATTTAGATCATGGCATCAAAGAATATCATAGCTGATCTGAACAAAGGTGATAAGTTGAATGGTGATAATTACCATGTCTGGCACCTTAAAATATAATATATATTTGAGGAACAAGAGGCTTTGGAAGCCATCAACCATGCCATAATTGATCCTGGTGAGGGTACTACAGTTCAGCAGAGAACGGATCAGGAAGCATATAAAGCTTGGAAGGAGAAAGATTCCACAGCTAAGGGAATATTGATAAGTTCAATGGCAAATGACCTTATTTGTGAATATGAGTAGTATTCTACTGCTTATGAGGTTTGGGTTGCCCTTAGGAATAAATTTGATGGAGTTAGTGTGACCAAGCTTAGACAGCTGACCATAAAATTTGATACATACAAAAAACATCCAAATCAAATAATCAAGCAACATCTGAGAGAGATGTCCAATATGATTAGGGAGTTAAAGTCGGCTAATTATGATCTTACTAATGAACAACAAGTGCAAGCTTTGATTCATTTTCTTCCTGATGGTTGGGAGCACATACAGGTTAATCTGACTGATAATGACAGTATCAAAACTTTCAATGATGTCGCTCGTCATGTTGAGTTGGAAGATGAGCGGTTGGAGTCGATTAAACCCATGGGACAAGCATATGTTGCTGAAAGCTTTAAACAAATTTCTAGTTTCAAACGCAAGAGATATTGGAACAAGAAAGGCAAGGAAAGGAAAAACAAGAAAGGATCTGCTGATCAAAAGAACAACAAGAACAAACGCCAGTTTTTCAGATCAAAAGAACAACAAGAACAAACGCCGGTTTTTCAAGAAGAGAAATAAAGCAAACATGAAGTGTTACAACTGTGGCAAAAAGGGTCACTTTGCTCGTGAATGCACAGAGCCCAAGAAAAATGTAATGTTATATTTTGCTTCTCTTCATGATATTTATGTTTTTAGTACTGTGATGCTTACTGATTCTTATCCTTTATGGACAATAGACTTAGGAGCCATTGACCATGTAGCTCGAGAAGAGCATCGTTTATGAAATTCTATCATATACTTATTGGAAGTAGATGGATATATGTGGGAAACAATGCTAGAGTGGATGGATATATGTGGGAAACAATGCTAGAGTTGATGTCAAAGGAATTGGGACATGTAAGTTGGAATTGCATGGTGGACGAACTCTGATCCTGCATGATGTCCTTTATGCTTCGGACATACGATGGAATCTTGTTTTAGTTATTGTTCTTTTGACTTTAGGTTATAAACTAAATTTCTTTGATAGACGTGTTGATGTTTACTGTAGTAACATATATTATGGATCCGGATATGTATTGAATGGTTTTATGATACTTGATGTAAATTATGGTACTTTTGATTCTATTAATAGTTGTTTTTCATTAATTACCTCTTCTAGCAATACAAATGTTGATATTAATATTTGGCATGCTAGATTAGGACATATTAGACAAGAAAGAATGAACAGATTGACTAGTGAGGGTTTATTGGGCTCTTTAGTCAAAACTGATTTGTCCAAATGTAAATATTATCTTATTGAAAAATCAACTATAAAACCATTTGGCAAAGCTATTAGGGCTGAATTTTCATTGAAATTGATTCATTCTGACATCTGTGGCCCGATGAGTATAAGGGCTAGGTATGGTGCATCATATTTCATTACATTTATTGATGATTTTACACATTATGGTCATGTGTATCTTATCTCTCACAAATCTGAAGCATTAGATTGTTTTAGATTATACCTAAATTATTAGTGCTATAAGGATAGCTTCATGATGAGACTCTATGACAGTCTCATGAGTAGTCCTTTTCTTTTGCTCAACAGTTTCGGCGCATACAAATCAACTTTGATACCATTTGTAATGCCCCAAGCTTATCTCATAGTCCCATTAGCTTGTTAGCGAGCTGAGTTTATGTGATCTTTAAAATTTAAGTATAAATTAATTAATAATAAGTAAACTTAAATTATAAGTGCTTTAAATTTTTTTTTTCATATGGTGTGAGATTATTTTAAGGCATTACAGTAATGCCAAACTGATTAAAAAAATAAAAAAGCAAGGGTATGATAATTTATATAAAAAATATAAATATATGAGCATTCCACGATGCAACCATGGATATTTGCCTATGAGATCGACAAAGGCATGGAAAAGATATTCTACCAGTTCGGACAAATTAGTCAAAGAATTTATTGTTAGAAAAATCAAAAGAATAGAATATTTTATCGAGTAAAACAGCACAGAAGTAATTAATGCTATATATAGTGATGTGGCTAACGTAGCCACTAGGGCAATTATGGTAAAATTCAAATCTTAAGGCGGCCCCGCCCCGACATCTCCAAGTCGGCCAAGTCGGCCCCGACCTTCGGCCCCGACCTTCCCTGGTCGGCCCCGCTCGGCCCCGGCATCTCCAAGTCGGTCAAGATGGCTCCGACCTTCCCTGATCGGCTCCACTTGGCCCCGGCATCTCCAAGTCGGCCAAGTCGGCCCCGACCTTCCCTAGTCGGCCCCGCTCGGCCCCGGCATCTCCGAGTCGGTCGAGTCAGCCCCGACCTTCCCTGGTCGGCCCCACTCGGCCCTAGCATCTCCAAGTCGGCCAAGTTGGCCCCGACCTTCCCTGGTCGGCCCCACTCGGCCCCGGCATCTCCGAGTCGGCCAAGTCGGCCCCGACCTTCCCTGGTCGGCCCCGCTTGGCCCCGGCATCTTCGAGTCGGCCAAGTCGGCCCCGACCTTCCCTGGTCGGCCCCGCTTGGCCCCGGCATCTCCGAGTCAACCAAGTCAGCCCCGACCTTCCCTGGTCGGCCCCGCTCGGCCCCAGAATCTCCAAGTCAACCGAGTCGGCCCCGACCTTTCCTGGTCTGCCCCGCCTCGGTCAGATCGGCCTAGTCGGCCCTGCTCGGCCTCGGTGCCCTCTCGAGGGTCAAGGCTGTCTCAAGTCGGCCCCAGAACGGTCTTGGCTATTCACGCTGCCGTCCTTCTGACCCGCACCGCCTGGCATCCCCAGGCCCAACTACCCATAGGTCACGTCGCTGATGGGACTGGACCTAACTACATGTCAGCCCCACTGACTGATGGGACGTAGCTCACCAACCGCCGTTTTTCCTCTCCGATAGGACATGACCCACCAACCAGCCCAAGTTCATGCAACCCCACAAACCCTGCGGACATTCCTTTCTTATGGAACTCCACATGGTTGTGCAGGTGTCAACCCCCTATAAAAGGGTAAGTCCACTCAGGAACAAGGTACGCAAACTCATATGCTCGCTACCCTGATACTCAGAAAGGGACTCCCCTCTTTTTGAGGACTTATTTTTTCTCCCCAGAGCTCGTCTGAGCTCTCCCTCAGCTGTGACTTGGTTACTAACTTGAGCATCGGAGGGTCCCCATCGGAGCATCCCTCCGGTCTTGGGACTTTTTGCAGGCCATCCGATCAGGCGTGGGACAGTGGATTAAGCAGCTCTCTTCTCCTGACGTTCAAGATCGGTGATTAGGCGTCATCAGATTGGCGTGCCAGGTAGGGGGAGAAAAGCAAAGTAGGCCCAAACCCTACGGTATACTTCTCTTTTCTCTCCCTCTCCCAACAATGGTGATGACACGAGCTCAGGATGCTTCAGTCAGTCACCCTGGGGGGCATCTTCCCCCAGCTAAGCAGCAGGAGACCAACCTCCCTGCCGCTGATCCTCCCGTTGCTTCCCTTCAACTGGAGACGGCTGCTCCGGCTACGGAGCAGCTGACAACCCTCACTCGGCAAGTTCAGACCCTCACCGCCATGGTCCACGGACTTCAGCAGCAGCAGTCCATGGCCACCCAGCATCAGACCGCTCCCCCTGCCAGCCAACCGTCTGCAAGGGGAGGTTCTCCTCAATGAGAGGCCGGTCGTTGTCGGGTTTCTCCAAGGAAGCCTCGCCGTGAGTCCCTCAAGTGGCCGCGATCTCCAGATTGTGGCCCGAGCAAGTTTCCTCCAGAGCCGCACCGCCAGGAGGAACCAAAGCGGAAATCCCATCTTCCGCATCCTTCTCCTTCTTCTTCATCTTCCTCTTCTTTATCCTTCGAGCCGTCTCAAAGGGCCCCGACAATCAACCTTCAGGCGGAGGATCACCTGGACAAGTACAACGGCGACTAGACGAGCTCGCCAGGAAAATCAATAACCAACCGAAGGAGGAATATGACACCCATCCTCCTTATACTCGTCGGATACTGGAAGAGCCCGTCCCCTCCAGATTTTGATTTCCTCAGATAGATCTGTACGATGGTACAATGGATCCTCTCGACCACCTCGAGAGCTACAAGGCCATGATGCAAGTTCAGGGTGCATCAGACGCCCTTCTCTGCAAGGCTTTCCCTGCTACTCTACAGAAGGCTGCTTGCGCTTGGCACTCGCGCCTGTCTTCCCACAGCATCGACTCCTTTTGGGAGCTGGAAAAGGCCTTTCTGATACATTTTGATGCATGCCAGCGAATCCTAAGGGTCACGGACAGCCTCTTCTCCGTGCGCCAGAAGGAGGGAGAGTCGCTGCAGGACTTTGTGTCCCGGTTCAAAACTGTCGCCCTTAAAGTCTACCATCTGGACAACGCGGTGGCAACACTGGCGCTGAAGCAGGGACTCCTCCCATCCCACTTCACCTTCTCTCTGGACAAGAAGCCCTCGGGTTCCTACTCCGACCTTCTCCTCCGAGCTCAGAAGTACATCCACATGGATAAGGCCGACCTTACCCGCTGGGAATCATCAAGGAGCTCTAGCCGCAAGCCTGCTCGCCCCGAGCCGAGCATCCCCTCTCGCCACCGGCGGCCCGATCCACCTCGCCGATCCGACAATAGGCGTCGAAGCCCCATCCCCGATGAGAACAAGCTCACGCCTCTCCTTACCCCTCGATCCCACATCTTGATGGAAATCGAGGGCGAGCCTTATCTCCAGTGCCCTCCTCCTATGAAGAAAGGTCCTCCCTGCGACAAGAGCCGTTACTGCCGATTCCATCGAGACTACGGGCACGACACCGACAGCTGCTTCAGCTTGAAGCGTGCCATTGAGGAGCTCATCCAGAGGGGCTACCTCGGCAAATATGTCCAGAAGGTGCCACAACCACTGCCGACACTCATGGGACCTCCACCTGCTCAGGCCGCTGTCGACAACACCCCCACAGAGCGGACAGTTGGAATGGTGTCTTGGGGAGCGGCTTCCTCATCCAAACGGCCAAGAGGGGAGGACGCGCTGGGTAATGTAGTTCTCGGGGGGGGAACCGGTGAATTTTAAAAATGTAAAAATGAAGGCATCGTCGTCTCTATAACGATCGCCAAGCACCCTGTAAAAAGGATATTGGTTGATAGTGGCAGCTCAGCTGACATCCTCACTTATGACGCTTTTGTTCGGATGAGATTATCTCTAGACTCTATCTAGCCTGTAGCAACCCCTTTGGTCGGATTCACTGGGGATTCGGTAAGGGTTGAGGGAGAGATATCTTTGCCTGTGACAGCCGGAACACCACCATGCCAAAGCACAGTGATCATGAAGTTCTTGGTTGTGCAGGTCCCCTTGGCATACAACGCCATTCTCGGGTGCCCAGGCTTAAATCTATTGGATGCGATTATCTCCACCCGACTCCTGCTGGTGCAGTTCCCTACTGCAGAAGTGTTGGGGAGATGAAAGGCGAGATCGGTTCAGTTCTGCCCTGCTATCACACGGCGTCAAGCCCCTTGGAGGCCGAGCCGATCCCAGAAGCACCTAACCCCAGGGAGTCCGACAGGAGAGGGGAGCCGACCGAGCACCTCCTGACTTTTCTCCTTGGGGACGATCCGGCGAGGACCGTGCGTATCGGCGGACTCCTCCCCCCGAAGGATCGTGATCGCCTCCTAACCTTCTTGTGGGCCAACTCAGACGTTTCGCTTGGTCAGCGTCTGACATGCCCGGCATCCCTCCAGAAGTAATCACCCACAAGCTCAACATCGATCCGAAGCACCATCCAATCCGCTAGAGGAAGAGGAGCTTCGCTCCCGAGCGGCAAAAGGCCATCGACGAGGAGGTTAACAAACTGCTCAGTGCCGGCCACATCCGAGAGGTGCATTACCCTAGCTAGCTGGCCAACGTGGTCATGGTGCGAAAGGAAAATGGGAGCTGGAGAATTTGCATCGACTTCACCGACCTCAACAAGGCATGTCCGAAAGATAGTTTCCCCCTGCTAAGGATAGACCAGCTGGTAGATTCCACCTCCGGCCACGAGCTCCTCAGTTTCATGGACGCCTTCTCCAAATATAATCAAATAAGGATGGACCCCAGTGATGAAGAGCACACATCCTTTGTGATAGAAAAGGGGATTTATTGCTACAAAGTGATGCCCTTTGGTCTCAAGAACGCAGGGGCGACCTATCAAAGATTGATGAACAGGGTGTTTCAGGATCAGCTAGGTTGAAACATGGAAGTCTATGTGGATGACATGCTGACCAAGAGCATCCATGCTTCTGATCATGTCTCCGATCTAAAGGAAACTTTCAGCAACCTCTGCTATTTCCAGGTCAAGTTGAATCCCAAGAAATGTGCCTTCGGAGTCAAGACGGGCAAGTTCCTGGGTTTTATGGTGACTCAGCGGAGGATCGAAGCAAACCCAGAGAAAATCAGCACCATCCTCGACGTGAGACCGCCATCCAGCAAGAAGGAAGTACATCGACTAACGGGGAGGGTGGCGGCTTTAAGTCGTTTCCTCTCCAAATCAGTCGAGATGTGCTTGCCCTTCTTCAAGGCCCTGCGGAAAGTAAACAGCTTCGAGTGGACGGATGACTGCCAGAAAGCCTTCGATGGCCTGAAGGCATTTTTGTCTTCTCCTCCGCTCCTATCCAAACCAAGGGATGGAGAAAGTCTCTTCCTCTACCTAGCTGCTTCTTCGGAGGCCGTTAGCTCAGCCTTGGTGCGTCTCGATGATGATAGAACCCAGAGGCCCGTTTATTACGTGAGCAAGGTGCTTCACGACGCAGAAGTCATGTACTCCAAGACAGAAAAAATCATCTTCACTCTGATCGTCTTCGCTCGATGTCTCCATCCTTATTTTTAAGCCCATCCCATCGTGGTGCTCACGGACCAGCCCCTCCGAGCCATCCTGGCTCGTCCAGACACCTCAGGCCGACTCGCCAAGTGGGCCACAAGCTAGGAGAATTTGACCTCTCCTTCCAAGCACGACCGGCCTTGAAGTCCCAAGTCCTGGCCGATTTCCTAGTCGAGTGTACTTGGGCAGATGAGGAGACTAGGGAGATTTCCGTGGAGCGGCACGAGCCTGAGCCGAGCGATGATGGAGAAACCTGGATCCTTCATGTAGACAGCGCGTCAAACTCTCAGGGAAATGGTGCTGGACTCATTCTCACCAGACCGGATGGAGAGAAAGCAGAATGCGCCCTACGGTTTCTATTCAAAGCCACCAATAACCAAGCTGAGTACGAGGCCCTGCTGGCAGGATTAAGGCTGGCCCAAGAATTTGGAATAAGGTGTCTCAGAGCTTTCACCGACTCGCAACTCATCTCCGGACAAATCAACGAAGAGTACGAGGCGCAAGACCCTGCTATGACCCAATACCTGGGCAAGGTTCGGCTCTTGGTCTCCTTAGCTTATTTTAGCATCAGTTACATTCCCCAAAGTGAGAATGCCAAGGCCGACATTCTTTCCTGCCTGGCTACCACCGCCGATGACATCGCAAGAGACGCCTACATTGAGTACTTAGAAAGGCCCAGCATAGAAGATGGCAAGGAAGTCATCCCGCTCACCCAAGAGCCTACATGGATGGATGCCTACGTCCGCTATCTCACTGATGGCACCCTCCCCGATGACCGCAATGAAGCCAAGCTGCTCAAGTGAAGGCTTCCAAATTCGTCCTCCTAGACGGACATCTATACAGGAGGTCATTCTCCTACCCCCTGCTCAGATGTATAGGACCTGCCGACGCCGACTACATCCTTAGAGAAATCATGAAGGCATCTATGGAAATCACCTGGGGGGCAGGTCCCTAGCCCAGAAGGCTCTTCGGCGGGGATACTTCTGGCTTACCATGAGGAGGACGCTGCCAAACTAGTTTAGAAGTGCGATGGTTGCCAGCACCATGCACACATCCAACATCAACCGTCTACCCTGCTCAACCCGCTCTCAGCCCCCTGGCCCTTCACCCAGTGGGGAATGGACATCCTTGGGCCATTCCCCCAACTTCGGGACAACGGAGATTCTTGCTAGTAGCCATCGACTATTTCACCAAGTGGGTCGAGGTCGAGGCGCTGGCTAAGATCACCGAGGTAAAGTCAAAGCCTTCTTCTGGAAGTCGATTATATGCCGCTTTGACCTACCACACACCCTTATCACGGACAACGGTCGCCAGTTCAACAATGAAGCATTCAAGACTTTCTGTGGTGAGCTAGGCATTCACCATCGATTCACCTCTGTCGGCCACCCCCAGACCAATGAGGAGGCCGAGGTCATGAACCACACCATTCTCAGAGGGCTCAGGACTCGGCTAGATGGATTAAAGGGTCGATGGGTGAAGGAGCTCCCTAGCGTGATATGGGCTTACCACACGACCCCCAGAGCCCCGACAGGCGAGACTCCTTTCAGTCTCATCTTCGGATCCGAAGCCATCATTCCCTGTTGAGATCGGACTGCCCAGTCCGTGCGTGGAGTCCTTCAACGAGGAAGACAAGTCCACATTGATACGAGCCAACCTGGACTTTATCGACGAAGCACATGACCGGGCAAGGCTGCGTATGGCGACTTTCCGTCAGCGGGCAGCCAAGTACTACAACGCCCGAGTTCGTCCCAAGGTCTTTCGCCACGGAGATCTGATTTTAAGAAAGGCTGAGGTATCTAAGCCTACAGAGGGGGGAAAACTGTCCCCCAACTGGGAGGGTCCTTACCGTATCACCGAGGCACTCCACCAGAGGGTATACAGACTAGAAGAGCTCAACGGACAACCCATTCCGCATACTTGGAACGCAGATAACCTCCGCCGATATTATCAATGATATATCCCCAGAATACGAGCAATAAAAGGGTCCCTTCCAATGCCACAGCCTGCTCTCCCTTGCATTCAAGGACCAGATCTCGCTAAAGGAGCTCACCGGCATCGCGGCTAACGGGACACCACTCGGTCTGGCTAGGAGATGCCCCAAGTGGTTCAAGTCCCTAACAGCTCTGTACCCGGTCGAGTTACCCCTCGGACGGCACAAAAACCTCCGAGGTGGTTCAAAAGGAGCTCACCGGCATCACGGTTAATGGGACACCACTCGGTCCGGCTAGGAGATGCCCCGAGTTGGTTCAAGTCCCTAATAGCTCTGTACCTGGTTAAGTCACCCCTCGGGCGGCACACAAACCCCCGAGGTGGTTTAAAAGGAGCTCACTGACATCGCGGCTAATGGAACACCACTCGGTCCGGTTAGGAGATGCCCCCGAGTCGGTTCAAGTCCCTAACAGCTTCATACCCGATCGAGTCGCCCCTCGGATGGCACACAAACCCCCGAGGTGGTTCAAAAGGAGCTCACCGGCATCGCGACTAACGGGACACCACTCAGTCCAGCTAGGAGACGCCCCTGAGTCAGTTCAAGTCCCTAACAGCTCCGTACCCGATCGAGTTGCCCCTCGGGCGGCACACAAACCCCCAAGGTGGTTCAAAAGGAGCTCACCAGCATCGCGGTTAATGAGACACCACTCAGTCCAGCTAGGAGATGCCCTCGAGTCAGTTCAAGTCCCTAACAGCTCCGTACCCGGTCAAGTCAAATAATATAGTTGGCAGGACGAAGCATCTATGCATAAGAGAGACGTGGTGAGATTGAATTTGCATTAGCGAATCATAACAATTAGGATGAAAGCCATGAATGATCTCTTTTCTTTTGGCTATGTTTGGATGCCCTATTCTAGGTAGGAATAGGAACTTATTCCACCTTATTCCCCCAAACACCCATAAAAAGGCACCTGGGCCCCACATAAATTTTTATTTCCATCAACGCTGGTATTTTCAATTTCATATTCCATGGTACCCCATAGAATAGCTCGTATTCTCACTTTAGCTATTCCAGGAACACTGGTAGAAGGGAAAAATGAAAGTAAAATCGGGCTTCGGTCTTTTCCCCTTTCCTCCCGAATAGGGTTTGAGAGCGATTCCTGGACCTCCATTCTTTGTTTGCTCTTCCACTATGGCCTTCTTGCTTTGGATCTTCCAAGAAGCCTCTCGACTCTTCTCTCCGCATTAAGGAAGTGGCGCAAGCGGATCTGTGGCCCAGCTTCGATCTCTTCTTCTCTCTTTCTCGCACATAAGTAGTAAGCTTTGCTGCCTCTTGTTTTTCTTTTGGCTCTCTAAACTCTTGATTTCGTTGGAACTATACGCGTGCTCTTCAGTTCATTTGCAGATTTTTATTTTTAGGGTTTGATCAGTGATTGGTGGTCGTGGGTAGGGTTTTGTTGAGAGATCCATAAGTTTTAGGAGATAATATGATGCTTTGTCGAGATGTAAGAGGAGCTCATGGCATTGTTGTTCTCTACAGTGGGGGTTTCTATTATTTTTTTTGGTTGATGGCTGGATCTGATGTTTCTTTTTACTCATTTCTCTTTTGTCATGTTTCAACTCATTTCTCTTTTGTTGATGGCTGGATCTGGGGTTTCTTGCAATTCATAGTTTGTTTATTGAGTATTGGAACTATTGTCTATGATAATATATCATCATTATGTAGCTTATTATTGCGAGCTAATCATATAAGTACTGTTACCAGCCAAATAGATGTTGCATGATGATACAGTATGACCACATTACAGTTAGCACCATGCGTGAGCTTGTAACTTGTGTAGTTTTTGTAAACCCCAATACATGTGTGCATCACCTGGTGGTAAAGGATACTTAATCATTTTGTTGTTTAATTGTATTGTTAGGAGAATATTAGGCAGGCTTGCACTAGTTTGAAGTAACATATTTTGATATTGAAGTTTTGATAATATTTTGCTGAATTGAAACATTAACCTATGTTGCTTTTTGGTGGTTGCAGTGCCATTAATATTGAGTACAAATATTTGCTTTATCCTTTTGATATTAAAGTGTAAATCATGACTTGGAGGGTATTTCTAAATGCAACCGTTGTGAGGCATCACAGTTTGACACTCTATCAAAGCTGAGGGCCATGATGTTAGGTAGATGCATAGCATTTCCTGAATTGGATGCATGCAAATTATGACCGTCAGGAAATAACTACTGATAATGCCTTCCTGAGCCAATTTATTGTATGTCCCTATATCTTGCAGCTGGATTATATGGGTAGGTAGCATGAATGATGATGAAATTAGATTTAGAATCAATCATCCATTAAAAAGTAGACAGCTACGTCGTAATATTGACAATTTTAATCTAATCTATTTTTTTTCGGGAATTGTCTATTTCTTGTAATATTATCTTTAGATTTTTCCAGGGAACTGGTTTCATATGTTGAACTCGTTCCTACTATTTCATCACAGTTGATATATTTGAGTGCCAGTTGGATGTTAGGGTAGTCTGCCTTATGCTGTTAGTCTACTTTGATTTTAGAATTTTATTTATGACCCGGAATGCCTATGGTTTGAAAGCTGCCTCTTATGGATGATTAATTTGGATTCATGGCTATTTGTAATAGTCATATGATGAATGCTAAATCCAATGTTCTAAGTTCAGGATTTTGATGNGCACACAAACCCCCGAGGCAGTTTAAAAGGAGCTCACCGACATCGCGGCTAATGGGACACTACTCGGTCCGGCTAGGAGATGCCCCCGAGTCGGTTCAAGTCCCTAACAACTTCATACCCGGTCGAGTCGCCCCTCGGACGGCACACAAACCCCTGAGGTGGTTCAAAAGGAGCTCACCGGCATTGCGACTAACGGGACACCACTCAGTCCGGCTAGGAGATGCCCCTGAGTCAGTTCAAGTCCCTAACAGCTCGTACCCAATCGAGTTGCCCCTCGGGCGGCACACAAACCCCGAGGTGGTTCAAAAGGAGCTCACCGGCATCGCGGTTAACGAGACACCACTCAGTCCAGCTAGGAGATGCTCCCGAGTCAGTTCAAGTCCCTAACAACTCCGTACCCGGTCAAGTCACCCCTCGGGTGGCACACAAACCCCCGAGGTGGTTCAAAAGGAGCTCACCGGCATCGCGGCTAACGGGACACCACTCGGTTCGGCTAGGAGATGCCCCCGAGTCGGTTCAAGTCCCTAACAGCTCCGTACCCGATCGAGTCGCCCCTCGGGCAGCACACAAACCCCCGAGGCGGTTCAAAAGGAGCTCACCGGCATCGCGGCTAATGGGACACCACTCGGTCCGGCTAAGAGATGCCCCCGAGTCGGTTCAAGTCCCTAACAGCTCCGTACCTGGTTGAGTCGCCCCTCGGGTGATACACAAACCCCTGAGGTGGTTCTAAAGGAGCTCGTCGGCATCGCAGCCTACGGAACACCACTCGGCCCTGGCACGGAGGTGCCCCCGAGGCGGTTAAGACCCTAAAAGCTTCGTACCCGTCGAGTCGCCCTTTGCGCAGCACACAAACCTCTGAGGTGGTTCTAAAAGAGCTCGCCGACCCTCAAGGTCTCCAAATCTGTCGAGTCGGCCCCGACCACCCCTGGTTGGCCCCACTCGGCCTCGACATCTCCAAGGTCAGGCCGAATAGTCCCAGACCTTCCCCGGTCAAGCCCCACTCGGCCCCCAGCGTTTTCAAGCCGATCTTAGTGCTAAGTTGCCCTCGGGTCGTTCTAAGTCCTTAAAATATTCGAACGCAGATGAATCTCCCTTCAAACGGCCTGCGACAGCTCAGGGCATCTTAAGTAACCTCCTACGCAGCCGGCTTACACCTCGAAGATGCATCTCAACATTGGCCAACCTAACACAACGGTTCGGCCACGGCATTATCAACATGCACAACACTCAGAGTTAGGGAACATCCCAAAAGAAAGGTCCCCTCTCACCAACAGGTACGGGGTCCGTCTTATCGTTAGTCGCACAATGAAGTATTCTTCCCAAAGAAAAGAAGGAACAGACGAGGCAAAACACAAAGGCATTTTTGCAAAAAGCTCTTCTTCATTAACAATGGAAATGAAGTACAAAATTCGGCCTGAGGCCGATTACAAGAATGAAGGAAAAAGAAAAACAGATGATAGGCCCTCAGGGTTCGCCCGGACCAGGCTTCTCCTCATGCTCCTCCTCCGCTGGCCCCTCGTCGGACTCCTCGGGCTAGATTTCCTCAAGCTCGGAGCTGTCGATCTTGAGGGTCGTAGACACTTTGACCTTGCACATCTCGAAGCCCTTGACGTAAGCATCGAGGCTGGCCTCAAGGACTTCCTTTGCAAACTCCGGCGAGGCCTTATAGTTGCAAACGGCCTGCCCCACCTCGGCCTCAGCTCGCTGTGCCCTAGCCTTGGCCTCCTGGGCTTGCGCCCCGGCCTCCCTGGCTTGGCCCTCGGCTTCTTTGGCTCGTGCGTTGGCCTCGTCTGCGTAGGCCACAGCCCCAGCTTTCTCGTGGCCCGCCTCAACCGCTGCCTTCTCCGTGGTAGCTGCTCTCTCCGCAGCAGCCCGAGCCTCATTTCGCGCCGCCCTGGCCTCCTCCTCGGTGCATTGAAGCTGGCGGACCAGCTCTTCATTCTGTGCCACGGTGGCCTTCAGCCGATCCAAGACCAGCTCCAATTTGGCCTCGGCTACGGATGCCCGGCCACTCTCGGCTTTGGCCCGGCATTTCACCTCCTTATTCGGCCGCCCAGGTTCTCCTCCCAGGCCTTGGCCTCCTGATGAAGTCGAGCAAGGCTCTAGGACTGCGCCATGCTCTCCTTCTTGTACCTATCGGCCTGCGCCATAGCCTTTGTGAGTGCGTCCGAAGAGTGGACCACCGCCTCACGAAGGGTGATTGCACCTTTGGCCATCTGCAGCAAGGGGAACATGTTAACCATAAAAGATTGGAGCATTAAAAGGCACGACCGGAAACAGAGAGAACTCAGACAACGACAACCATCACCATATCCAGAAGCACGAAGTGGCTCAATCCCCACGTCTCCTCCTTGGACTCAGCAGTCCAAACTCTCGACAGAAGACCGGCGGCTTCCCCGGCGTCCGTCATTGAGTTGAGCCTAGGCGCCGGCCGCGCCGGCCCCTCCTGTGGACCCTCAACCCGAGGACGAGTCGAGTGACGCACCAACTGTTGGGATGAGCTCTCCGGCCCATCCCTCTACTCCTTGGTCGCCTCCGCCCTAACATTGGATTTCTTGGCGACTGGCTCCATCTCTCCGGTAATTGGGGGAGCCCTCTCCATCTCCAGCTCGACGGCAGCCGGAGGGCTGACAGCGACTATCACCTGCCCCGCCTCGAGCACATCAGCGGCGGCAGGGGCTTCCTCTTCAAGATCCACGATCACCATGGCTACTTCAGTAGTGACCGAGATTTCTCCTTCTTCTACTCTGGTCCCGGCCGGCCCCGGGACCACTCCTCCAACCGGCACTTCCTCGGCCGGCTTCTCCGGGGCATTGGAGCCTTGGGGACTCCAGCGGCTTGGGTCGGCCCGGCCCGCTCCCCTCTTCGAGCCTTCTTCGCCGGCCTTGATGCTTCCCCAGTCACCAGCCTCTTTTGTTTCAAGGCGGCTTCAAACGCATCGGCGGAAAACTTCATCGCAACATCCAAAAATGAGAAGCGTTAGCAACAGCATATGGCAGTTTTCCGATCGAGACAAAGGAATCGAACGTCGTGCTCACCAACCGCCGGGGCCAACTTGACTTCTACCAGGTTCTCCTCGGACAGGAGTTCCTTGTAGCCAGGAATTTGGCAGTTGGACAATTGGGTGAAGAGTTCCCTATCTCTCTCCCCCACTGTGGCATTATCATTGGAGCTGGTGTCCGGCTCCATCCAATCGGTCCTCACCCTCTCGACATGGGCAAAAAGGAAGTGGGGTTTTCATCCTCTAATTTTGGACGGGAGACCTAAGGGGAAGGCCCTACCCGGCCTGGCGGTGAAAGCCCACCAGGCCCCCTCACCTTGGCGGCGAAGCTTGTAGAAAGCCTGGAATAGTGACAACCCTGGTCGGGCCTCCTGAAAGTAGCAAAGAATGACAAAGGCGCAGATGATCTGAATCGAATTCGGAGTCAACTGTGCTGGCGCTAATCTATACCTATCTAAAAGGTTCAGAAAAAAGGGTGGAAAGTAAGGCGCAGTCCACACCGGAAGAACTCCTCGTATAGAGCAACCCGACCAGGGTAGGCGGAGGTCACTCTATCTTCGGGCCCGGCGTAGACAGGCGGATGAAGCTGAGGACCATGTACTTAGCCCTAATGACCTCTATGTCTTCGGAGGTCACGGTTGAGGCCACTCCGGATGGACCTGCTGGATCAGAACTCATCGCCGGAGGTTGTCCCGGACGGCGGGAGGACATAGGAACTTCCTAATAGGGGAGGCTGAGGTGGACGGAGGCCCGACCACCGTTGGTCGATCGCGGATGACGATTCCGCCCACCGGACGAGGAACCTGACGGGCTAAGGAGGTTTGATCTTCACTATCAGAATGAGAAGATTCAACTACAGGCCTCTTTGTTGAACCAATTGATGATTTTGATGATTAACAAAACTATTTGAGTATAACAATTGAAGGCTCTAATGATTTTGATTAAGTTTTTCAGATTATAAGTCGATTGAATGATCAAAATCAGGAGTTAAATCTTGTTCTGGATCGAATCTAATGTCTAGGTAAGATTGCAGACATTAGTGTCGACTCCAAGAATCACAGAGCTGACTCCAGTATCTGGCACGGAAGTTAGAGTCGACTCCGAGACTGTTAGAGCCGACTCCAACAGAAAAGACAGAACGTTGATTTTTTTGGCCCCGACTTAGAGTCGACTCCGGGTCTGTTAGAGTCGACTCCAGAAAAGTTTCTTGTCGACCCCAGAAAAGTAGAGACGACTCCAGAATTAATGGATTAAAGTGTTTCGAGTTAGAGCCGACTCCAGAAAAGTTAGAGTCGACTCCAACCCACCTGGAACGAAAATCAAATTGCCAGATCAGCTCTAACGGTAATATTTCTATTTTACTTTATTTCTAACGGATATATTTTGTTGCAAGGTACACTCCAACGGATAGTTTTCTTCCAAAAATGGTTTGAAAGAAATCTATAAAAGGGAAGACTATCATTCAAAAACAAGAACGGAAAAACAAAGAAGAAAAACGGAAATAGAGAAATCCCAATTCAAAAATCCAAAAAAGAGAGAGCCTGAATCTCCAGAGAAAAAACCTTCTAGCTCAAATCCACTCCACTCCAAAAAGCTCAAGAGGAATCCAAGGCATTCAAATCAAAGTTTTGGTGGATTTTCCAAATTGGAGAAAGAGGATCAGTTTCTTGCTTTTCAATCCTTCTCAACTGCTTCAACTGTGAAGAATCGAAGCTGAGGCTTGATTCAATCTAGCAAGGAGAAGAAGAAAAGAAGAAAAGAAGAAAACCTCAAAAGCCAACCAACTACAAATCAGGCTTTTTCTAAACCTTGTTCATTTACTTGATTATTTGCTCATTGAGGAGCTGTATACTTGAAAAACAATATTTCTTTTGTTTGTGTCTAGTTCAATCTGGGGGATTGAACTAGTGGAGGTAGTCTTACCTCGGTACAAGCTTGGTATAGCTTGTGTTAGGGTTTTTGTGCTGGTGAGCCCGGAAAATCGGCTGGGTTCGTTGTGATCCCGGGAAAACAACAAGTTTGAGTTGTGAGCTTGTAAAACAACTCGGCTGTAATCAAGGAAGATTATAGTGTGGACCCAAATGAATCTTGGGAGTGGACGTAGGTGTTGGATACACCGAACCACTATAAAATCTTTGTGTTTGCCGTGTCTCCTTTATCTCTATCTCTATCTTATTGATTGTATTTTGTTTTTGCATCTGCATTCACTTTCACTCACACTAAGCAAACAAATATTTCAAAAGGTTTAAATTTTTTTTAAAAGAACCCAATTCACCCCCCCCCCCCCCCCTCTTGGGTTGTCATCTGGGCCAACACTCTTACTCTCCCTAATGGCACGACGGTCCATGGATGAAAAGGAAAGATGAAACTAACATGGAAATCAAAGGGAATTTGGAGACAAAAGGGCTCAAGTCGCAGAAGAACTCAGGAGAAGGAAAGCTGGAAGAAAATAATGGCAATGTAAAAGCTTTCCTCAGGCCCTTAGGGCGCTTTTATACCTCCATCTCTGAATGACGATAATCAAGGCCCCGCCACGTGGCGCTCTCCTATTGCGCCACGAGCTATCTGCCGAAAATCTCGCCTGCGCCCGAGACGTGCCGCCTCGATTCGCCCCAAGGAGCGTGATCCCCGACCAATCGCGGGGCATAGAAAACGGAGAAGCAATGATAACCTTTACCTTTTTCCATTCCCCCAATAGGCTTCCCCTTCGAGGCGTCCGACGCTAGCGTCAGCTCCCACCTACCGCATGATTGTGGAATATTTTCGAAGCGACACTGCCTCGGGACGATGCGCCAGCTCATCAAGCTATTAAAAGCGCACTAAAGAGCAATCATTTTTTGAATTTTCGTGCCCCTCTCGCCTAAAGGGCAGCAGGCGCGTGGCCCTTCGCGCTCAGGGGCGGGGGGGCATCTGATGTGGCTGACGTAGCTACGAGGGCAATTATGGAAAAATCCAAATCTTAAGGCGGCCCCGCCGCGACATCTCCAAGTCGGCCAAGTCAGCCCCGACCTTCCCTGGTCGGCCCCGCTCGGCCCCGGCATCTCCAAGTCGGTCAAGATGGCTCCGACCTTCCTTGCTCGGCCCCGGCATCTCCAAGTCGGCCAAGTCAGCCCCGACCTTCCCTGGTCGGCCCTGCTCGGCCCCGGCATCTCCAAGTTGGCCAAGTCGCCTCCGACCTTCCCTGGTCGGCCCTGCTCGGCCCCGGCATCTCCAAGTCAGCCAAGTCGCCTCCGACCTTCCCTGGTCGGCCCCGCTCGGCCCCGGCATCTCCAAGTCGGCCAAGTCGGCCCCGACCTTCTCTGGTCGGCCCCGCTCGGCCCCGACATCTCCGAGTTAGCCAAGTCAGCCCCGACCTTCCCTTGTCGGCCCTGGCATCTCCAAGTTGGCCAAGTCAGCCCCGACCGTCCTTGGTCGGCCCCGCTCGGCCCTGGCATCTCCAAGTCGGCCAAGTCGGCCCCGACCTTCCCTGGTCGGCCCCGCTCGGCCCCGCTCAGCCCCAACATCTCCGAGTCGGCCAAGTCGGCCCTGACCTTCCCTGGTCGGCCCCGCTCGGTCCCGGCATCTCCGAGTCGGCCAAGTCGGTCCCGACCTTCCCTGGTCGGCCCCGCTCGGCCTCGGCATCTCCGAGTCGGCCAAGTCGGCCCTAACCTTCCCTGGTCGGTCCCGCTTGGCCCCAGCATCTCCGAGTCGGCCAAGTCGGCCCCGCTCGGCCCCAGCATCTCCATGTCGGCTGAGTCGGCCCCAACCTTCCCTGGTCTGCCCGCCCTGGCATCTTCAGATCGGCCAAGTCGGCCCTGCTCGGCCTCGGCGCCCTCCGAAGGGTCAAGGCTGTCTCAAGTCGGCCCCAGAACGGTCCTGGTTGTTCATGCCGCCGTCCTTCTGACCCGTGCCGCCTGGCATCCCCAGGCCCAATTACCCACAGGTCACGCCGCTGATGGGACTGGGCTTAACTACCTGTCAGCCCCACTGACTGATGGGACGTAGCTCACCAACCGCCGTTTTTCCCTCTCCGATGGGACAGGACCCACCAACCAGCCCAAGTTCATGCAACCCCATAAATCCCGCGGACATTCCTTTCTTACGGAACTCCACGTGGTTGTGCAGGTGTCAACCCCCTATAAAAGGGTAAGTCCACTCAGGAACAAGGTACACAAACTCATATGCTCGCTACCCTGATACTCAGAAAGGGACTCCCCTCTTTCTGAGGACTCATTTTTTCTCCCCAGAGCTCGTCTAAGCTCTTCCTCAGCTGTGACCCCGGTTACTGACTTGAGCGTCGGAGGGTCCCCACCGGAGTACCCCTCCGGTCTTGGGACTTTTTGCAGGCCATCCGATCAAGCGTGGGACCGTGGATTAAGCAGCTCTCTTCTCTCGACGTTCAAGACCGATGATCAGGTGTCATCAAATAGTATCGCGAAACATTAAACATCACATCAAACAAGTGAAGAACAACTGTTTCAACAATAATTCTCAGAACGAAGAAGATGATAGTAAAAAGCACAATCATTGAGAGATTTTAATAACGCACACATATAACCAGGGGGTTTTTTTTTTCAAAAAAAAAAAAGTATATTCAAAGCAACAACTTCCAGTCCAATCATATCTAGGAAAAAAATCTCCAAGACCAAGCAACAAACCAATAACTCCTCAAGAACATCAATTAAACAACACCCATCGAATATGGCTCCTACAAATCCACCGCAATAATTGATTAACTAAAATAGGAACACAAAATGCAGTATTCGACAATTAGATAAGATATACGAAAGAAGAATAATCGGAGCAAAAAGGAAAAAAAAAAAAAAAAAAAGGAGAGGAGGAGGAGATACATCATCATGAACCGTCAGATCCGATGTACGTGCACACACTCAAGGTACACCGAGCTTCGGTGTGCGGCGAGTGGTGTGTCTCTCGAATGCCTGGCTCCATCCTGTCTGCCTTCTAAGTTCTAACGCTACGCCATGGGCAGCGCTCCTGCATTGACCTTAATGCCCTCCGGGCTAGGCTGGGAGGGGCCGGGGGCGGGGGCAGTTTGGTCATTCGGGTGAACCGGAGCGCGGCCATCGGCGAAAAAGATGAGAGAAGCTCTCTCTCTCTCTCTCTCTCTCTCTCTCTAAGTAGCTAGATAAAGTCAGGAGAGAAGAGGGGTGGAGACTTGGAATTTTATAGTTTGGCGAGGAGGAGATCGATCGTTCATTCGTTCTCTCTAGCTTCCACATCCGGATCCATGGATGGATGTAGAGTAAACTTCGTTTTAGTTGTGGGACAGTTTGGAGCCATTTGGCACGTTAGGCCGGTAAGACGCCCCTTTCAAACTCTCGTATGGGTTCGGTCCATTCCCTACCATGGAGACGTTGCTTCTTTTGTCCTGGCTCTCCTCTTCCTCTCTTCTCCTATTGGACAACAGCATTCTGAATTTTGGGAGACACCCACGCTTCGCGTGTGGGGATCACTTGGAATGGGAACCTCCTGGTTGGTGAAAAAGGACGTGGGATATCGATCGATGCATGGGCGTTTTAGGACGAAAATATATTGGGAATTTCCTTGATATATAGTACTAAATAAAAATATCAGTATCAAGCAAAAACAAGAGTCTTTCATAACTTGTATGCCATGTGTCTGGAAGGCATTGGTGCGATGTAAAGAGCATCGTTAAAGCTTATGGAGATGGAACAACCAACAAAGCAGTAAGCCAAGCTGCTTACGCTTCATGAGACCGGATGCGCATGTCAATTTTGAGAGCCATTATTTTGAAGTATCATCTCTTTATAAAGTTTTTTATTAAAAAGTTTTTTTTTTTTCCCTTAAGCTACTATAAAAAGTATAAAAGAGAAAGGTCATAGCCATCAAGCTCACTATAAAGAGCCTTGGGGACAAGGGACCCTGTAAAGAGCCTTGGTCGGAAGGCAAATCGGATCTAAATGAGTAAGTGATCCTATAGTATCAAGGGCATGAAGTTCAGAAGATCGGTGTGTTTGTTGCGGGTAAAGGTTCACCCTTTAGAGTAAATAAAAAAAATATGAAAATATAAAATTTTTCTCATTTTATTAAATTAAAAGTAGCTTAAAGTTATTTTTTATTTAAAAAAAAAATCAAATAATTATACATTTGCATTTAGCCAAAGGTATTTACATGCTAAAAAAGGCCAAACAACCGCACATTTATACCTTGTCTCAACTAGTTTTAAAAGAAAAACTGAAAAAATAAGAGGGAAAAGAAGCGGAAGAAAGGCAAATATAAAAAAAAAAAAAGGAAAGAATAATGAATGAACGAATGAAAGGAAAAAAAGAGATATGAGAAAAAAAGAAGAAAGAAAGAGAAAAAGAGGCCTCATTAACCTTTGTAATTTATAATTGAAATTAAAACATTAGAATCATAGCATTGCTCTATAAATAAAATTTTCTTCATGCTAGCCGGATTAGGTGGTCTCATCATGTAACTTAATTCATTAGAAATTTGCAATCACAAGATTAATGATCTAGGCACATATAAGCCATTTCTTTAGAGTGAATCTCTTCTAGGGATTTGTTCAATGGTCTTGAAGTATTACTAATCGAATAATTATATGATGACTGATGCTGTTAAAATCGTTCTTCGACTTAGGGATGGTGCACGTTAGGATCCGAGTAGCGCTCTTCCATTTGGGTGGACCTGCAAGGCAGCCTTTACACAGGAAGCACGGAGGATGGTCTCTATAAAAGACCCTCCGACACCCAAGTCAGTGAAAATCTTTAGTAATCAGATGAGAGAGAAGGCTCCAGAAAAGGATCTCCCTTCTTGAGATGATTTCTCAAGCAATGGCCTTTGCTAGAGTTTTTTTCGAGCTTGATTGCCTTCGAGAGTGTACCAGGGGTCTTGGGACTTGGTATTTATGCATTACCGAGAAGGTGAGCCGTTACTTGATTTTTTTTGGCGCATTTTAGGGAGTTGGCATCCGATAAGGCCAAAATCCCATCGGTTACGGGGATCGGCAGTTGATGAAGATGATGGGAACTTTAATAGAAATTTGAAATCCGTTGATCATGGATGGAGTGCTATATTTGGCTTCCATTTCTGTTTAGGAAAGCTTACTTCGCAATCTTTGCGAGCGGGGTGGTTCATTCTCTGAGATATCAGCGTGGTTTGAAGCAGCAATGGCACTTACGTTGAAGGGATGAAAATCGATCCTAGCGAGGTATGAAGATAGCTCGACCCTATCGAGGTTCAAAGATCGACTCTGGTGTTGGCATCAAGACCGATGATGGTGTCGGTACTAACTCTGGAGTCAGAGGAGACCGACTCTGACGTTGGTGCTGAGACCAACTCTTGCTATCTGTTGGACCATAGCCCAGTTAGCAATTCAAATGTGGCTTGATCAGTCAAATCGAGATAACTTGACCTTTGTCGTCTGGCACGTTTATTGATATGGTGACAAATTTCTTTCACATCATATATCCCCCACTCCCTAATTCAAAGCGTACGTTCGGGCATAGGGAGTAGAGTCTTCATATGGCTTCGGCTGATCAATCAATAAGCTGTTCCTAATGTCGGTTGCTGCCCGATTATATCGATTGGCCTATCGGAGAGTTTCATTCCTCATGTCAATGCCCGTGTAAAGTGCCAAGTGCCCCTCTATAGTCAGCCTTCTACTCTTATTCATGCTTTGGAAACTAAAGACGACTGCTTGCATTTAAATAGAAAAGCTAAGATCGGAGGAGGGTACCTTTACTCAGCTTCATGATGCAAGAAAAGACTCATCGTATACATAGCGAGGGCAGTTGTGAGGGCAAATGTAGCCGATCTAAGGATCGAAAAGTGTCCATCTCTTTGGGCGAGGTGAAACTCTTCAATTTTTCACCAAGAGAAAACCAGATGGGCAACATGTGGCCCAATCGGGGGTCAAAGTATGAAGGTCGATGAGCTTTGATTCCTGAGTTTTCTCCCAATTAATGTTTTTGCTCCCATTCGATGGCTATAAAAAAGGGGAAAGGGAGAGTGCTGCCTATAGTCCGACGAAGAGTTTCCTTTCATTGAGAGTGAGTCTGGAAGAGTTTACCCATGTTGTAGTCAGAGGTAGAAGTGTTGATCTTCCTCTTTAAGATTTAGTTTGGGCTTAGGGTTCGGATGAAGAAGTTGCATGAAGTCAAAAATCAGGCACCGATGAAGATGGCACCAAAATCTCTTTTTAGTATACAAGTGTGAAGAAGGAAGGGAGAAAGTCATAGAAGTCACACTGGAAATGCAAGAAAGAAACGTTCTCACTGGACCTCCTCTTGTATGTTTTCCTCAAGCTTTTCTATAGTCGGTAGCGGTTGTTGCTGATTCACCAAAAGAAATGCCTGAAG
This sequence comes from Calamus simplicifolius, assembly GCA_900491605.1. Taxonomy (NCBI): domain Eukaryota; kingdom Viridiplantae; phylum Streptophyta; class Magnoliopsida; order Arecales; family Arecaceae; genus Calamus; species Calamus simplicifolius. Next base: position 661,605 of record UESW01004332.1, read on the forward strand.
ATCCATCAGGTATCTTTTTAAAGGATGGGAAGCTTAATGTAATTATTTTGGCTTAAGCTTCTTTCCATAATCTTGCCTCAAGTTTTGAAGTTTGCCATCCAACGAAGTTTGAAGGCGCTCTTTGCGTTCCTCTAAAGTTGAAGCATTGTCGTTGTAGTCACAGCAAGTAGACTTTAGGAAGCTTTCATTATGTAAATTTTTTACATTTTTTGTGTTGTCGTACACTTGTAATACTTTATAAAATGATATTCTAAATAAATAAAGTTTTTGTTTTCAATTGTACATTCTTTTTGCTGAATGTTTATCGCTTTAGCTAATTAGGTATCACGACATAATTCTCTCAGGCTTATCGAGGTACAAGACAGGTTTGGGCATGCCGAAGTTAGGTTTCTCGGGCCGACCAAGGCATAGTGAATACTCGGACTTGTTGACTTTAAATAATTCGATTGGTTGTGCCAAAGTTCAGAAGAATAAATGCTTAGCTATGCTAAATTTTGGATAACTTCGACCGGTCTTGCCGGGCTTTGGAGAAAGCTCCGGTCGCTGTGCCGAGGCCTGAAGGTCTTTTACTTGGCCTGCAAAGGTACGAAGAATGTTGCTCGGCCCTGCCGAGATTTAGAGAAAGCTTTACTTAGCTCAGCAAAGGTACGGAGAAAGTTGCTCAATCGTACCAAGTACTAAAAAAGCTCAATCGTACCGAGGTACGTAGAAAGTTGCTCGGCCCTGCCGAGGTATGAAGAAAATTTTCCTTGACCCAGCCAAGGCTCAAAGAAATTGCTCGGCCATACCAAGGTACGAAAAAAGTTGCTCGACTGTGCCGAGGTATGAAGAAAGTTTTACTTAGCCCAGCCAAGGTTCGAAGAAAATTGCTCGGTCGTAATGAGGTATGGAGAAATTTGCTCGACCGTGCCGAGGTGCGGAGAAATTTTACTTAGCCCAGCCAAGGTTTGAAGAAAGTTGCTCGATCGTGCTAAGGTACGAAGAAAATTTTACTTAACACAGCCAAGGTTTGGAGAAAGTTGTTCAGCTATACCAAGGTACGGAGAAAGTTGCTCGATCGTGCCAAGGTACGTAGAAAGCTCGGCCATGCCGAGGTACGAAGAAAATTTTACTTGGCCCAGCCAAGGTTAGAGAAAGTTGCTCGGTCATGCTGAGGTATGGAGAAAGTTACTCGGCCATGCTGAAATATGGAGAAAATTTTACTTGGCCCAGCCAAGGTTCGAAGAAAGTTGCTCGGCCATGCCAAGGTACGAAAAAAAATTTACTTGGCCCTGCCAAGGTTCGAAGAAAATTGCTCAGTCGTGCTGAGGTACAAAAAAGTTGCTCAGCCATGCCAAGGTATGGAGAAAATTTTACTTGGCCCAGCCAAGATTCGGAGAAAGTTGCTCGACCGTGCTAAGGTATAAAGAAAATTTTACTTGGCCTACCAAGGTTCGAGAAAGTTGCTCGGTCGTGCCGAGGTATGGAGAAAATTTTACTTGGTCCAGTTAAGGTTCGGAGGTTTGGAGAATTGGACCCCTAAGTCAAAGATTGGGCGAAACATGCCTTTCATCCACAACTCAAAGAAGATTATTATTCAATAAAAAATATTTGAACCGAAGAGTGAAGTTTTATTACAATGAACAAAATGGCTCGGTTCAGGCATACTTCACTAGTAATATTTGGGGTTTAATCTAGTTCCTTGTCTTGGGGATACTGTATCCCTTAAAGGTCTTCATTACTTGGAGGTGATCCAAGTTCCATATCTGAGGGTATTGTATCCCTTTGAGGTCTTCATTGCTCAGAGATGATCCAAGTTTCAAATTCTTGGGGTACTGTATGCCTTTGAGGTCCTCATTTGAAAAAGCGAGCCCCTTGCATCGATAGCTTTTAAGCCGATTCTTCTCTTCATTTGTCCATCCCTGGGAGGAGCCGACCATGTAATCACAGTAACAATACCATCCACCGATAGGTTCGATGGGGGTAGTTGTCGAAGTTCTGATGGACGTTCTGCTTTGTGGGCTGCTTTGAAGGTGTATTGATTGAAGCTTCGTGCAGGGCTTCTGCTGTGCTTTCTTGGCAGTGGAGCCCTATGGCGATGAGGCAGGCTCGCAGGGCTAGCCGATCGGCTCTTTTTCGAGCTCTTCCTCTCCTTGTCTTGGATTGCTTGGCCTGGGCCGTCTTTCTGAATTTTTTGACCCTGACATATTTGTCTGCCAGGACCATCATGTCGAAAAAACTCTTGGGTAGTTGACCTCTATAGCTAGGTCAAAGTCCCCCTCCTAATGCAACCCTAGTGCATCTCCTGAAGTTTTTGTTGCACCCTGTCATCCCGGACAGTAGGAGAGACGGGATGGGAGGATCGCGGCAAGGTGTTGAGTCATCGCAGAGAATACTGGAGATAAGGAGTGAGCCCAACGGGATCTGGGCAGGCTCTTATCTCCTTCCTCTGCGGTACTGGTTCAACTTCTTTATGGCCTAGCTTTCGCGGGAGGCTAATGGCTTTCAGTGGATTGGGCAGAGGGACCACCGGTAGGACTGGAGTGATTGTTCCATCAGGAAGCTACTGAGTCGGTGCAGTTGGAAGAAGAACCCCATGAAGCCTCTGCATCAGCTGGAAGAGGAACATCACTTGTTGGACAAGCATGAAAAACTGATCCTGGGTGATCAGAGCTGCTAGCCATGGAGGAACCTCGATTGGTGACGGCTGCAAGGGCATCATGTTGTTTGTGGGATTAGGCCTTTGAAAGATGGCATGATCAGGAGCATTTGTTGTCTCTTTCTTGCTGTTGGCTATTGAGGAAGACATCCTTTTATTTGGAACCTTGTCTCCTTGATTACAAGTTTTAATGGGACTTGAGGCCCTTCCTCTGGCGCCAATCTGATGCTGCTGAAATCCGTTCTTCGGTTTGGGGGTGGTGCACGTCGAAATCTGGATAGCGCTCTCCCATTCGAGTAGACCTGCAAGGCAACCTTTACGCAGAAAGTACGGGGGGTGGTCCCTGTGAGAGACCCTCCGATGCCCAAATTAGTAAAAATCCCATCAATCAATGAGAGAAGAAGGCTCCAGCAGAAGGATCTCCTTCCTTGAGATGATTTTTCAGGAGCAATGGCCTTTGCTAGAGTTTTTTTGGGTTTAGATTGCTTCGAGAGTGTACTTGGGGGTCTTGGAACTTGTATTTGTGCGCTGCCGAGAAGGTGAGCCATTACCTAACTTTTCGGATGCGTTTTAGGGAGTTGGCATCCTGATAAGGCCGGAATCTCATCGGTTACGGGTATCGGCAGTTGATGAAGCTGATGGGGGCTTTATCGAAAATTTAAAATCCTATTGATCATGGATGGAGTGCTGTACTTGGCTTTCATTTCTGTTTAGGAAACTCACTCCGCAATCTTTGCAATCGGGATGATTCATCCTTCGAGATATCGGCATGGTTTGAACCAGCAATAGCATTACGTTGAAGGGATGAGGATCAATCCTAGCGAGATAGGAGATAGCTTAGCCATGTCGAGGTTTTAAGATAGTTTGGCCCTGCCGAGGTTCGAGATCAACTCTAGTGTCGGTATCGAGACTGACGATGGTGCTAAGATCGACTCTGATTGTCTGCTTAACCGTAACTTAGTCATTAATTCAAATATAATTTGATCAATCAAATTAAAATAATTCAATCTTTGTTAATTTACTTTTTATTGTTCAACATATTTATTGATGCCATGATAGTTTTCTCCTGCATGAATGGCCATTTATTCGAGGTTAGGAGGAACTTAATTTCTCAATTTAAATCATACAGCTCCTTGCCATTTGCTGGGGGTAACAGAGACATCCTTGTGAGCAGTACAGCTATCCGTGTCGTTTTTGAGGTCCACGATCAAGAGTCCTTGTCGCTTGGGGCCCGTCACCATCCCACGGACAGCTGGAGAACGAAGGACGAAAACCGAGTGGCTTAAACTCCACCTGTTCCCAGTGGGGCCCAGTGGTACGAATTAGGTCCTCCGAGCAGAGGGCACTTCAATTTGCGCGCGGCCAGACCGAAAGCAGATGGCATCAAGAGTTGTATTGAGTGCATCATATTTAACACGACTATTAAAGGATGCCGTGCGTCCCATGCAGCCTGGTGGCGCCGCTCTTGTCTCGGACCGAAAGGAGCTGATGATGGTTGATCATATGTGTTGAGCATCGAAAAAAGTGATCTGATCGTCGATGAGATTCTTGCTCAGTTGATAATCTATAAAAAGTCTTGAAATCATAGGAGTTTTCGATGGAGACCCTCCCTTAAATTAATGATCGAGGTCACAGCAAAGGAAGAGCTCGAGAGAGCTCTTTAAGGCAGAGAAAGCTCCGTAAATGAAGTTTCTCTGATGTAATAGAATAAGAGGAGAGCTTATGTTCACATACCTGAATCTCTCGAAGACTTTCCCTTTTATAGGCAGTTGGGACCTGCATGGGGATTAGCTGCGTGACATTCCATGAGGGGGAGATGTCCGCAGGACAGGTGGGGGTTACATGAATCTAGGCCTGATTGATGGGTCCTATCCCATCGGAGAGGGAAGCCGGCGGTTGGTGGGCCAAGTCCCATCAGTCGGCGGAGTTAGCCGGTAGGTGGGCCTGGTCCCATCGACGGCGTGGTCCTGCGGTAGGCGGGCCTGATTGCATCAGGCTGCGCTGGTCAGAAGGTCGATGGTTCTAGAAGACATGGGGCCGACCTGAAGAGGTCGGGGCCACCTTAGCTGATTTGGAGACGCCGGGCAGACGGGGCCGACCTGAAGAGGTCGGGGCCGCCTTGGCTGATTTGGAGATGCCGGGGTGGATGGGGCCGCCTCGGCTGATTTGGAGATGCCGGGGCGGACAGGGCCGGCCTGAAGAGGTCGGGGCCGCCTCGGCTGATTTGGAGACGCCGGGGCCGACGGGATGCGTTTGTGCCACGTGGTTGATTTTGCCATGATTGCCCTGTGGCTTTATTAGCTACATCATTAGCCACATCAGATGCCCCTCCGCTCTGAGCACGAAGGGCCACGTGTCAGCCGTCCTTTGGGCGAAAGGGGCACGAAAATTGAAAATTGATGACCAGTTATGGGCGCTTCAATGGTCCGGTGAGTCGGCGCGCCTTCCCGAGGCGATGTCGCTTCGAAAATCTTCCGTAATCATGCGGTAGGTTGGCGCTGATCGGCTCCGGTTGTTTTGAGGAGGTGCCTCTCGGAGGATGGGAAAAAGGTAGGCGCCATTATTGCCTCCCCGCTTTTCAAGCATCGTCATTGGCCGGGGATCCCGCTCCTTAGTGGAACCAAGGCAGCGTGCCTCGAGCGCAGGCGAAATGGCCGGCGCCTGAGAACCCGGCGCAATAGGTGAAGGCCACGCGGCGAATTCTTGGGCAATGCGATTTGAAATTGGGGTATAAAATGTGCTCCATGGGCTCGGGGGAGAGCTTTACATCGCAATTGCTCCCCTGCTTTCTTCCTCTTTGAGCTTCCTTGCAAACCGAGACCTCCAGCCTTCGTCTTCTTACCAACTTTCAGGTTAGTCACCATTTTCACCCTTCACCATTGACCCATGGACCGTAGGGCCATTAGGGAGGGTAAGAGGTCAGTGGTAGAGTCGTCCCCTTCCCCCGGTGAGGACCACACCTCGGCTGTCAGCCAAATGCCCTGATCGTTAGGTAGGATCACGATCCGCGACCGGCCGGGGGTGAGTGACCAACCATCTGCCCAAACTCCCCCGGTGAGAGCAGTTCCTATTTCCCCCCGTCGTCGGCATCTCCTCCGACAGCCAGCCTTGACCCGGCAGGGCCGGGGGGATTGCCTCTACCATGACCCCTGAAGAGATAGAGGCCCTTAGGGTCATGTATAGGGTTTCTGATTTTATCTGTTTGTCCGCGCCGAGGCCTGAAGACAGAGTGACCTCCATCCTTCCGGGCCGGGTTGCTCTGTATGAAGAGTTCTTTTGGTGCGGGCTGCGGCTTCCTTTCCACTCCTTTTTCCTGAATCTTCTGAATAGATATAGGTTAGTGCCGGCGCAGTTGACTCCGAACTCGATTCAGATCTTCTGCGCCTTCGTCATCCTTTGTCATTTCCAGGGTTCCGCAGGCAGTCTGTCTCTATTCCGGGCTTTCTACAAGCTTTGCCACCAGAGCGAGGGGGCCTGGTGGGTGTTTACCGCTAGGTCGGGTAGGGCCCTTCTTTAGGTCTTCCATCAAAAACCAGGGGGTGGAAATCTCGATTTCTTTTTGCCCATGTGAAGGGAGTGAGGACCGATTGGGGGGAACCGGACATCAGCTCCAACGAGAATTCGGCTATGAGCGATAAGGACGGGGAACTCTTCCGCCACCTCTTGTCCTCCCAGATTCCTTCCTACAAGGATCTCCTGTTCAAGGAGAACTTGTATGAGGCCGAGCTGGCCCCGGCAGTCGGTGAGCACAGAAACCCATTCCTCTCGCCCTCGGTTGGGCATTGCCCTTATCCATTTTATCATTCATTGCCTCACCCCCCTTCTCTTCTCTTCTCTCTTTTTCTTCTTCCTCTTTTTTCTTTTTTTTTTACTGATGTGTGTTTTTTGTGCAGCAATGAAGATTCCTGCAGAGAAATTCGAGACCATTGCACGCCAGAAGAGGCTGGCGGCGGCGGGCAGGCGAGGCCAGCCAAGAGGGGCGGAGAGGAACCCGTGTCAATCCGACCGAGGTCTCAGAAGCCCCCGCAGCCCAGCACCTGTGGAAGAGCTGGTTAGGGAGGCACCAGCTGAAGGAGTGGTCCTCGGGCCAGCCGGGGCCAAGATGGAAGAGGGAGAGATCCCAACCACACTGAGGTCATCGTGGTGGTCCTGGATCCTGAGGAGGAAGTCCCTGCCACCACCGATTTAGCCGAGGCGGGGCAGGTTACAATTTTAGAAGTCCTCTGGCTCCCGCCGAGCCGGAGACGAAGAAAATGCCCCCCACAGCCGAGAGGGGGTGGTTGCTATTAGGGGTTCCAATGCCGGGGTGAGGAGGCCCGTGAGCATAGGGCCAAGCCGGGGAGCTCGTCCCGCGGTCCACGCACCATCCGACCCGGCGGCCAGTTAACGAGATGCTGGGGGGGCCAGCGCGGCCGGCGCCTAGGCTTTCCATCATAGAGGATGCGACGCGGGCCGCCGTCCTCCTATCAAGGGCACGAACGTTGGCGACCGACGAGGAAATGGGGCGGCAGTCCCATGCCGCCATCCTAGACATGGTGATGGTGAATGTGCTCCAGATAATCTTTCGAACATAGTCCCTTTTTGACATACCTCAGTCGACCTGTGGCTGATAAATTCCTTTGGTGCAGCTGGCCAACGGGGCATTCACCCTTCGTGCGGCGGCGACCCATATAGGGGAGGCGCTGCACGCACCCTCGGGCGGGCTGACAAGTACAAAGAGCAGAGTCGGGAGCTGTCCGAGAAGCTTGCTCGGCAGCAGGAGGAGGCCAAGGCTCGGGAGGAGGACTTGAGCGGCCGGGCGAGGGAAGCAGAGTGTCGGGCGGAAGTTGAAAAAGGCGAGCCACCGCGGCTGAGACCATGCTGGCATTGATATCAGCCAGGCTGGAGGCAGTCGGCAAAAAGATCGAGGAGCTAACCCTCTAGCTCCAGCGGTCGGAAAGCCGGGTTGAAACGGCCATGGACGAGGTCCGGGCCATGATGGAAAGGGCCGCTGTGGCTGAGAGAGCAGCGGTTGATGCAAACCATGAGAGGGCCGAGGCGGTGGCCCATGCTCATGAAGCTAGCGCCTTCAGGGTTAGGGAGGCTGAGGCCAGGGCCGAAGCACGAATCCGTGAGGCCAAGGCCAGGGCAGAGGCACAGATCCGGGAGGCCGAGGCCAAAGTGACCAACGCCATCGCCGATTTTAAGGTCTCGGCGGAGTTTGAGCAGGAGGTCATCGAGGCCAGTTTTGACGCCTATGTGAAGGGCTTCAAACTTTGCAAGGGAAAGTATCCACGGCCCTTAATATTAACAGCTCTGATCTTGAAAAGATCCAGCCCGGGATCTTGGCGAAGAACCGGCGGAGGAGGAAGAGGACAAAGAGGAGCCAGGGCCGAGCGAGCCCTGAAACAACCTCGCATTTTTGTTTTCTGCACTTTGTATTTTTTCTTTCTTTTGTAACTGACCCCAGGTCAAATTTTGTAATATTCCAGAGTACTTAATGAAAAAGGAGTTATTCTTTATATGTCTTATCTTTCTTCTTGCGAGTATCATGTATGTCGGAGATGCCGGGCGGATCCCTGGACTTAGGCATGAGGGTAACCGAATAGGTTTGTAGAAACTTGCGCCGCTGGATAGGCTCATAATTAGCTGGGGTAACATGGCACCGGCTACGACCGTTTAGGAACGCCTTTAGAGTTCTCCCATGAACTCAGAGAGTCCTTACTGAGGCAATCTACTCACAATTAGAAAGATCTTTCCTTTAGACTGCCTTCTGCGCCTTGTCTACCTTCTTGACAATAACTTGAATGAGTCGACAAAAGTTCGGGCCGCCAACTAAACTTTCGAACATTTGGTCCCTGACCAGCTAAGTAAATCAATTAACCGCTGGCCGTGAGGGAGAACCCGGGTGGTTCTGAGCGGCTTTTGAGAGTATTCTAGGAATTTGCATATGAACTCAGCGAAACAGCTTGAATGGGCACCGGGCCATAAGATTCAAGGAGGCATTTTTGGAGGCCGACTCCGAAGGCTACTCTGGGGGCGAAGGCCATTGGGGATGACGCAAAACCGAGCAATGTCCTTTTAGTCATGGTCGACAAGTTCTGGCCTTGAACCGTCTTGGGACTCGTGCGCCAAGGCCAAGTCGAGAGGAAGGGTCGGGCGAGGCCGACCAAGATGAGGTTGGGGCAAAGCCCAAGGCCGGTGCTGGGGTAGAAGCGGGTGCCCATCAACCAATTAGCCCTTGCCCGCTGAGGTAGACTTAGAGTTGCTAGGGCAAAATTGTGGTCATTAAAAGCCTTTTAGACACTGGAGGGCAACCTAAGAGTTGAGAGTCATCAGTTCCTTTCGAACCCCGAAGGGCGACCTGAGAGTTGAGAGTCATCAGGTTCCTTTCGAACCCGAAGGGCGACCTGAGAGTTGAGAGTCATCAGGTTCCTTTCGAACCATCTCGGAGGTTTAGGAGCCGCTGCGAGGGGCAACTCGACCGGTTATGGAGCTTCTAGGGACTTTGAACGACTCGGGGGCATCGTTGTGCCGGGGCTGAGTAGTGTCCCATGGGCGCGATGCTGGCGAGGTCCTTTTGAACCACCTCGGGGGTTTAGGAACCGCTGCGAGGGGTGACTCAACCGATTACGGAGCCTCTAGGGACTTGAATGACTCGGGGGCACTGTCGTGCCGGGGCCGAGTAGTGTCCCATGGGCCGCGATGTCGGCGAGGTCCTTTTGAACCACCTCGGGGTTTAAGAACCGCTGCGAAGGGCGACTCGACCGGTTATGGAGCCTCTAGGGACTTGAACGACTCGGGGGCACCGCCGTGCGGGGCTGAGTGGTGTCTCATGGGCCACGATGCCGGCAAGGTCCTTTTGAACTACCTCAGGGGTTTAAGAACCACTGCGAGGGGTGACTCGACCGGTTACGGAGCCTCTAGGGACTTGAACGACTCGGGGGCACCGCCCTGGGGCGAGTGGTGTCCCATGGGCCGTGATGCCGGCGAGGTCCTTTTGAACCGCCTCGGGGGTTTAAGAACCGCTGCAAGGGGCGACTCGACCGGTTATGGAGCCTTTAGGGACTTGAACGACTCGGGGGCACTGCGTGCCGGGCCGAGTGGTGTCCCATGGGCTGCGATGCCGGCGATGTCCTTTTGAACCGCCTCGGGGGTTTAGGAACCGCTGCGAGGGGTGACTCGACCAGTTACGGAGCCTCTAGGGACTTGAACGACTCAGGGCACCGTCGTGCCGGGGCCGAGTGGTGTCCCATGGGCCACGATGCCGGCAAGGTCCTTTTGAACCACCTCGGGGGTTTAGGAACTGCTGCGAGGGGTGACTCGACTGGTTACGGAGCCTCTATGGACTTGAACGACTAGGGGCACTGCCGTGCTGGGGCCGAGTGGTGTCCCATGGGCCGCGATGCCGGCGAGGTCCTTTTGAACTGCCTCGGGGGTTTAAGAACCGCTGCGAGGGGCGACTCGACCGGTTATGGAGCCTCTAAGGACTTGAACAACTCGGGGCACCGTCGTACTGGGGCCAAGTGGTGTCCCATGGGCCGCGATGCCGGCGAGGTCCTTTCTTGAGATCTGGTCCTTGGAGACAAGGAAGAAATGGCTTCGGTGATGAAAAAGATTCTTTATTGCTCACGGCATAAAGAGATACATCATTTATAATATCAACGGAGGTTGTCCGCATTCCAGGTACGTAGGATAGGTGAGCCGTTGAGCTCTTCAATTCGGTACGCTCCTTGATGGAGCACCTCGGTGATGCAGTAAGGACCTTTCCAATTGGCGGACAGCTTGCCCCCCTCCATCGGCTTGGACACCTCAGCCTTTCTCAAAACCAGATCTCTAGGCGAAACACTTTGGGACGGACCCGGGCATTATAATACTTGGCTGTTCGTTGGCGAAAAGCTGCCATACATAATCGTGCGATCATGTGCTTCATCGATGAAGTCGAGGTTAGCTCTCAGCTGGCAGAGTTGTCCTCCTCGCTGTAGGATTTCACGCTCGGGCTTGGCAATCCGATCTCCACGGGAATGACTGCCTCGGACCCGAAGGCTAGATTAAAGGGGGTTTTGCCTGTCGGAGCCCTTGGGGTTGTGTGGTAGGCCCACAGTACGCTAGGAAGCTCCTCCACCCACCGACCTTTGGATCCGTCCAGCCGAGTTCTGAGCCCCTGAGGATGGTGTGGTTCATAACCTCGGCCTCCCCATTGGTCTGTGGGTGGCGACGGAAGTGAATCGATAGTGAATGCCCAGTTCGTTGCAGAAAGTCTTGAATGTGGCATTGTTGAACTGGCGACCGTTATCGGTGACGAGAGTGTGAGGTAGGCCGAAGTGGCATATGACTGACTTCCAGAAGAAGGCTTTGACTTTGTTCTCAGTGATCTTGGCCAGTGCCTCAACCTCGACCCACTTGGTGAAGTAATCGATGGCGACAATCAGGAACCTCCGTTGTCCTGAAGCCGGGGGGAATGGTCCAAGATGTCCATCCCCCACTAGGCAAAGGGCCACGGAGCCGAGAGTGGATTCAAAGGGACAGAGGGTTGGTGCTGGATATGCGCATGGCACTGGCAACCGTCACACTTCTGGACCAACTTGGTGGCATCATCTCTCATGGTAAGCCAGAAATACCCTTGATGGAGGGCCTTTTGGGCCAAGGACCTGCCCCCAGGTGATTCCCACAGACGCCTTCATGAATTTCTCTGAGGATGTAATCGGCGTCGGTAGGTCCTACACATTTGAGCAGGGGGTAAGAAAAAGATCTCCGGTACAGGCATCCATCCAGGAGGGTGAATTTGGAAGCTCTCCATTTAAGTAGCTTAGCTTTGTCATGATTATCAGAAGAGTGCCGTTCATGAGGTATCGAATGTAGGGATCCATCCAGGTTGGCTCTGGGTCAGTGGAAGGACCTCTTCTTTGTCTTCTATACTGGGCCTTTCCAGATGCTCGATGTAGGCGTCCCTCGTGAAGCCGTCGACGGAAGTGGCCAACCGGGAGAGGGTGTCGGCCTTGGCGTTCTCACTCCGAGGGATATAGCTGATGCTGAAATAAGTTAGTGGAGAGACCAAGAACCGAACCTTACCCAAGTACTGGGCCATGGTGGAGTCACGCGCCTCATACTCTCCGTTGATTTGCCCGAAGACGAGTTGCGAGTCAGTAAAAGCTCTGAGGCATTGTATTCCAAACTCTGAGCGAGCCTTAGCCCTGCTAGCAGGGCCTCGTACTCGGCCTGATTATTAGTGGCTTTGAATAGAAACCGGAGGGCACACTCCACCGTCTCTCCATCTGGGCCCGCAAGAATGAGGCGGCGCCGCTTCCTTGGGAGTTGAAGCATCCATGTGAAGGATCCAGGACTCCCCATCGTTGTCTGGCTCGGCAATGGGTTGTTCCACGGGAGCCTCCTCGGTCGGCTCCTTTGCCCAAGTGCACTCGACCAAAAAGTCGGCCAGGACCTGGGACTTCAGGGCAGGCCGAGCTTGAAAGGAGAGATTGAACTCTCCCAGCTTGATGGCCCACTTAGCTAGTCAGCCTGAGGTGTCTGGTCAAGCTAGGATGGCTCGGAGAGGTTGGTCCGTGAGCACCACGATAGGATGGGCCTGGAAATACGGGCGGAGGTGCCGAGTAGAGACATCAGAGAAAAGATGATCTTTTCTGTCTTAGAGTATTTGACTTCCGCATCATGAAGCACCTTGCTCACGTAGTACATAGGTCTCTGGATCCCATCGCCGTTAAGGCGCACCAGAACAGAGCTAACAGCCTCCGGGGAGGCGGCAAGGTAGAGGAAGAGGCTCTCTCCGTCTTTTGGCTTCGACAAGAGTGGCGGGGAGGACAGGAACGCCTTCAGACCATCGAAAGCCCTTTGACAATCGTCCGTCCATTCGAAGCTATTCACCTTCAGCAGGGCTTTGAAGAAGGGCAAGCATCGTTCGACCAACTTGGAGAGGAAACGGCTTAGGGCCGCCACCCTCCCCGTGAGCCGCTGCACTTCCTTCTTGCTAGATGGCGGCCTCATATCGAGGATAGCACTGATCTTCTCGGGGTTCACCTCAATCCCCCGCTGGGTTACCATGAAGCCTAAGAACTTGCCCGCCGTAACGCCGAAGGCACATTTTTTAGGATTCAGCTTAACTTGGAAACGCGGAGGTTGTTGAAAGTTTCTTCTAGGTCGGAGACGTGGTCGGAAGCACGGGTGCTCTTGGTCAACATATTGTCCACGTAAACCTCCATGTTCCGGCCAGTTGATCTTTGAAGACTTTGTTCATCAACCTTTGGTAGGTCGCCCTGCATTCTTAAGGCCAAAGGGCATCACCTTATAGCAATAAATGCCTTTCTCCATCACAAAGGATGTGTGCTCCTCGTCGGCAGGGGCCATCTTTATTTGATTACACCCGAGAAGGCATCCATGAAGCTAAAAAGCTCATGGCCGAAGGTGGAATCCACCAGCTGGTCGATCCGGGGCAGAGGAAAACTATCCTTCGGGCACGCCTTGTTCAAGTCAGTGAAGTCGATGCAGATCCTCCAGCTCCCATTTGCCTTTCACACCATGACCACATTGGCAGCCAAGTGGGTAATGAGCCTCCCGGATATGACCAGTGCTGAGTAGCTTGTTGACTTCTTCGTCGATAGCCTTTTGCCATCGGGAGCAAAGCTTCTCTTCCTTTGGCGGACCGGATGACACTTTGGGTCAATATTGAGCTTATGGGTGATACCTCCGGAGGGATGCCGGGCATGTCAGATGCCGACCAGGCAAATATATCCGAGTTGGCCCATAGAAAAGCAGGAGACGGTCGTGATCTTCTGGAGGGAGGAGCCCACCGATGCGCACAGTCCTTGTTGGGTCATCTCCAAGGGGAAAAGTTAGGAGCCGCTCGGCCGGCTCTCCTCCTTTGCTGGATTCTCTGAGGTCAGGCACTTCCGAGGCCGACTCGGCCTCCTGAGAGCTTGACGCCATATGATAACAAGGCAAGACCAGGCTGACCTCGCCCCGCATCTCTCTGACACCTCAATTAGTGGGGAACTGCACAAGCAAACATTGGATGGAGATGACTGCGTCCAACAAATTTAGGCCTGGTCGTCCAAGGATGGCGTTGTATGCTAGAGGGACCCGTATGACCAAAAACTTCATGATGACTGTGCTCTAGCATGGTGGTGTTCCGGCCGTCACAGGCAGGGATACTTCACCCTCGACCCTCACCGAATCCCCGTAAATCCGACTAGAGGGGTCGCCACGGGCTGAAGAGAGTCAAGAGATAATCCCATCCTAACAAATGCATTGTAGGTAAGGATGTCAGCTGAGCTGCCACTATCAACTAATATCCTTTTTACAGGGTGTTTGACGATCGTCATGGAGACGACGACGCCTTCATTGTTTACATTTTCAACAACTGCTGACCCCCCCTAGGAACTACATCGTCGAGCACCCCCTCCCCTCTCGCCGTTTAGATGAAGAAACCGCTCCCCAAGACACCATCCCGATCGCCCGCTCCGTGGGAGTGTTGTCGACGGTGGCCTGAACGGGTGGGGGCCCCATGAGGGCTGGCAGCGGCGGCGATGCCTTCGAGACATACTTTTCGAGGTAACCCTATCGGATGAGCTCCTCGATGGCATGCTTCAAGTTGTAGCGACTGTTGGTGTCGTGGCCATAGTCCCGGTGGAAGCGATAGTAGCGGCTTTTGTCGTGAGGGGTGCCCTTCTTCAAGGGAGGAGGTCGTTGGAGGTAAGGCTCGCCCTCAATCTCCATAAGGATATGAGAGCGAGGGGCAAGAAGAGGTGTGAGTTCACCCTCCCAAGGGGCGAGACTCCAGCGTTCACGGTCCGACCGGCGGGACGGTTCGGGCCACGGGGCGAGAAGGTCCACTTGGCTTCGGACGGGCAGGCTTGCGACTGGATCCCCTCGAGGACTCTCGGCGGGTGAGGTCGGCCTCATCCGCGAATGTACTTTTGAGCCCGGAGGAGGAGGTCGGAGTAGGAGCCTGGGGGCTTCTTATCCAGAGAGAAGGTGAAGCGGGACGGAAGGAGTCCTCGCTTCAGGGCTAACATTGCCACTGCGTCATCCAAGTGATAGACTTCAAGGGCGGCGGTCTTGAATCGGGCCACAAAATCTACAGCGACTCCCCTCCTTTTGTCGTACGGAGAAAGGCTGTCAGTGACCCTCGAGATCCGTCGGCAAGCATCAAAATGTGCCAAAAAGGCCCTTTCCAGCTCTCGAAAGGAATCGATGCTATGAGGGGACAGGCGCGTATGCCAGCATGGGCTGCTTTCCGTAGTTGCGGGGAAAGCCTTGCATAGAAGAGCGTCGTAGAACCCTGGACCTGCATCATGGCCTTGTAGCTCTCGAGATGATCGAGAGGATCCATCGTACCATTGTATGGATCTATTTGAGGGAAATGAAACCTGGAGGGTACGGGCTCCTCCAGTATCCGACGGGTGTAAGGAGGACGAGTATCATACTCTTCCTCCGGCTAGTTGTTGATTTTCCTGGAGAGCTCATCCAGCCGCCGGTGGTATTCCTCCAGGCGCTCCTCGCCTGGCGATTGATCGTCGGGGCCCTCCTGGGTGGTTCGGAGGACGAGGAAGAAGAAGAGGAAGATGGGGAGGATGCGGAAAGTGGGACTTCCGCTTCGGTTCCTCCTGGCATTGTGGCCCCGGAGGGGTTTGCTCGGGCCACAGCCGGGGATCGTGGCCGCTTAAGGGGCTCACGACGGGGCTTCCTAGGGGAAGCCTGGTGATGACCGGCCTCTCGCTGGGGAGAGCCTCCCCTTGCAGACTGCTGACTGGCAGGGAGAGCGGTCTGGTGTTGGGTGGCCATGGACTACTGCTTCTGAAGTCGTGGACCATGGCGGTGAGAGCTTGGACTTGTCAGGTAAGGGCCGCTAGCTGATCAGCTAGGCGGCCGCGTCTAATGGCGGGCAAGCGACGGTAGGATCGGCAATGGGAGGTTGGCCTCCTGCTGCCTAGCTGATGTGGGGTGCCCCCTAGGATAACTGGTAGAAGCGTCTTGAACCCTCGTCATCACCATTGCTAATAGAGGGAGAAGAAATGCTGCATAGGTCGTATCTTCCTTTCTCTCCCCTTTCTTGGCGCGCCAATCTGATGACGCCTGATCACCTGTGTTGAGCGCCGGAAAAACTGATCTGGTCGCCGATGAGATTCTCGCCCAGCCGGACAACCTAAGAAGTCCCAAGACCGAGGGGTTCTCCGGTGGGGACCCTCCGATGCCCAAGTCAGCAATCGAGGTCACAGCCGAGGAAAGCTCGAGAGAGCTCTTTAAGGCAGAGAAAGCTCGGAAATGGAGTTTCTCTAAGGTAATAGAACAAGAGGGGGGCTTATGTTGCATACCTGAATCTCTCGTGGACTTCCCCTTTTATAGGCAGTTGGGACCTGCATGGGGATTAGCTGTAACATTCCGTGAGGGGGAGATATCCGCAAGACACGTGGGGTTACATGAATTTAAGGTTGATTGGTGGGTCTGTCCCATCGGAGAGGGGAAGCCGGTTGGTGGGCCAAGTCCCATCAGTCGGTAGAGTCAGCCAGTAGGTGGGCCTGGTCCCATCGATGGTGGTCCTACGGTAGGCAGGCCTGATTGCGTCAGGCTACGCTGGTCAGAAGGTCGATGGTTCTGGCAGACGTGGGCCGACCTAAAGAGGTCGGGGCCGCCTCGGTTGATTTGGAGACGCCGGGGCGAACGGGGCCGACCTGAAGAGGTCGGGGCCGCCTCGGCTGATTTGGAAACGCCGGGGCGGATGGGGCCGACCTGAAGAGGTCGAGGCCATCTCAGCTGATTTGGGGATGCCGGGGCGGACAGGGCCGACCTGAAGAGGTCGGGACCGCCTCGGCTGATTTTGAGATGCCAGGGCCGACGGGATGCATTTGTGCCACGTGGTTGATTTTGCTATGATTACCCCTGTGGCTTTATTAGCTACATCATTAGCCACATCAGAGACAAACGATGAAAAATCTCTCGGGCCGGTCCAATAGATTTGATTCATTCCATCTCTTTTCTTTCTATATTTCTAAGCTAAAGTTTTTCTTTCAACCAATCCTTTTTCAAACTTTTAAGTTTCAGATTTTGACTCTAGCTAGAGCACGATTTGATGAACATTGGTTTTGTAAATTTTAGAGTAGACAAACCTATATGGGTTGTGGGCATATTTAGATCTGTTTTAAATCAAGAAGCATGTCCTTAGGGGGATGGGGTACCAATGAAAATGGGGGCACATTGATATGGATACGAAACATTTGAAAATACCCATCATGAGTACAAGAAGATATCCTTATCTATCTCATCACATTCCATACTCATTAGTAAATTTAATTAATTATCTTTTATTTATTAATATAATTATAAATTTTTAATAAAAAATTTATAAGCTACCATAAATCATAATTTATCAGTCTATTTGTTCAACCTAGAATTTAAAAGAAATAAAAAATATGAAATAAATGAAATAGAATTCAGATGACAAGTACAGAGTAGACATCGAGTGGATACGAATGATGAGTGTTGGGATAAAGATATTTTTTTTGGATTGAATAAGACTTGAATGTTAGGGATAAGAGAAGACTTGAAACACGTATGTACATTTTTCTTAAAGCGTTATTTATCATCTTCCTCTCTTCAGAGTTGTTTGTGGGATTAATTTTTGCAAATAGCTTTTAGGATATGACAAGCCTTGAGAGAATTTGCACCGAAGTAACAATAAAAATTCTCTAAGAAATTAGAACATATTTCTGAAGAAGAGATAAGATAAGAGATAAGGATAAGAGAGATAAGATAATCTCAGTTCTCCTTTCGTTAGTTTTATAGATACAAAGGCATCTTCATGAAACGACGTATCCCTTTCAAGTGATATATCCATTTGATTCATAACACATCCCTTTCAAGTGATATATATTTAAAATTTATTTAAATATATGCCACATGCACGTGCCTAGTTCCCATTTTTATTATTTATCTCCTTTCTTTATAATTGAACAATAATTCCAACAATCCCCACTTGTTCAATATAAAGAAATATTTCAGAAAAGAAATGGTTTATATTAATACAGTAAAGTATCATTTGATTTGAACTTTACCTCAGTATATGTACCACAGGGCTTTATCGAAATCCTAGGTAGTATAAAAGCTTTGAACCTATTATTTTTAGTGACAAAAATGGTGATATGTATACACATAAAAACTTGTGTTCATAAATTTCACACCAAACTTACTTAGCACTATTATGGCCATGTGCTCATCCTAATTCATGAAATTTTTAGAGAAAGAAAAAAACTCCAAATCTCCTTGAGACGACACCATGTATCTTTGTTACATTTAAGATACTTGTCTCAAATAGACTAAAATTCATTAAGAGTTTTAATTAACTCAACCTCAAACTGTAACAATACTTCAACACTTTACATCTTGATAGGGCTTATTTATTAATACTGATATTTCTCTATTTATCAATAATTTATTTTTCTCATTGAACCTAATAACTAGTGATTGATTAATATTAGGTTGAGTTGCCATCATTGATATATATATATATATATATATATATATTAATTTAGGAGTTTTAGCCTCATCTCTCTAGATATTGATTTCACTAAGTTTGGCCAAAGGCTTAGTAAACAGATCCGCTAAATTCTTACTTGAGTTTACAAAAGTAAGGAAGATAATTTCATCTTTAATTAGATTTCTTATATAATATGTCTTAGACTAATATGTCTAGACTTTTCATTGTATGTATCACCATATGCTCTAGCTAAAGTGGCTTAACTATCACAATGTATAGATATAGAAGGCAAGTTCTTTGATGTCAAAGAATTTCTAAAAGGAAATCCCTTAGCCATTTAGCTTTTTCCCTATTTTTGCCAAAGCTACAACTTAGACTCTATAGTTGAATGTGTAATTAAAGTTTATTTCTTGGATTTCCAAGATATAGCACCTCCTCCTAGGGTAAACACCCAACCAGTAGTAGATTTATTGTCTCCAACACTTGATATCCAACTGGCATTAGTATATCCTTCTATGATACAGGGAATTTTGAGTATAATAGACCAAGATTCTTATTTTTCTTAAGATAACCAAGAATTCTCTCAATGGCCTTCCAATGCTCATAGCTTGGGTTGCTAGTAAATCTACTTAATTTACTAATAGCAAATGCTATATCTGGTCTTGTACATTATGCCGCATACATAAGACTACCAATAGCACTTGCATATTCAATTTGAGCTACAACTCTTCCTTCTTTAGAAGCTTGATACTTTGACCAATCGGGGTACTAGCTTCCTTAATTTTTAAAGTGGTTGAATTTGTTCAACACTTTCTCTATATAATGAGTTTGGCTTTAAAAATAACCCCCACCATCTTTAGTTATTTTGATACCTAGAATGGTATCTACGTGTCCAAGATCCTTCATTTTGAATGTGAAAGATAGAAACCTCTTTTTTATGTGACACCTCTCATGTTATTGCTCACTATTAACATATCATCCACATATAAACAAACAAATATTACATTCATCATATACTTTTGTATAAAAACATTTATCAGCAATGTTATGAACAAAACCATTTGAAAGAATAGCAAATTCAATTTTTTCATGCCACTGTTTGGGTGCTTATTTTAAACCATATAGTGATTTAACAAGCTTGCACACTTTATGTTCATTTTTAGGTAAGAAGAAGCCTTCTGACTGTTCCATATAAACCTTTTCATTTCACCATTTAAGAATGCAGTTTAATATCCATTTGATGAACATGAAGATCATAGATTGATGCTAAAGCAAATAAAATTCTAATGGAAGATATTCTTGCTATTGGAGCATATGTATCAAAATAATCAATTTTTTTCTTTTGTCGAAACCCCTTTGCTACTAATTTAGTCTTAAAAGTGTGAAGAGTTTCATTAGTATGGTACTTTCTTCTAAACACCCACTTACAACAATGGGTTTAGAATCATGGGTAAATCAACAAGTTTCTAAGTATGGTTTGACATAATAGAACCATTTCATCATTTATAGCACTTTCCAAAAAGCAGCATCTCTAGAATACATAGCTTCCTTGTAAGTTTTAGGATCATGTTGCCCAGATATAGCAACCCAAGAGAGGGGTGAATTGGGTTTCTCAAAAATTAATAGACTAAATAGCAAGAATGTGCACTTAGATATTTTTCATAAATAAACTAAGTGTAATGCGGTGAAGATAATATGCAAGCAACACAAATAGCATAACCAAACACAAAGATTTATAGTGGTTCAGTCCCCATCCTGCACCTAAATCCACTCTCCAAGAATCCCTTGAAAATTCCACTATCATCACTAGCCTACCTGGCTAGGAAACTTATTTAGGGGCATAAGCAAGCCTTATACACTAGCCTTTCGAGTTAGTCTTCTTGTTTACGGATATAATGAGACCTTACACACTAGCCTTCCGAGTTAGTCTTCTTATTTATGGGTACAAGAAGACCTTACACACTAGCCTTCCGGGCTACCACACTTATTTTTGGGCACAAGCGAGCCTTACAAGATCAAGCACAATAATATCAAGTTAATACAATAAGCTCCTAATAAATGAGCAGATAATCTGTAAGAAATACTTTACAAATATTAAAGAACACTTCTCAAGATGGCTTCTTCTTTGAGCATGTCAAATAATAATGAAGCCTTTGATGAAGCTTGAATGCTCTTCAAGAGTGATTGAAACTTTTCACGCCATGCCAAGGATAAAAAAATAAATTGCTCTTCAAGTGACTTCTAAGATTTTCAATGTAGCTCACAAACTTTCTTTCAAGAATGGATCACTCTTTCAAAGGATGTTTCTTTCTTTTTTTCTTTTCTTCACTGATTTTTTACTTCTTTTCATGGATTTTTTCACTCTGTTTTTCTTTTTTTTTTTTTTTTTTTCTGCTCTATTGAATCATTGTTCAACACCTCTATTTATAACAAGAAAAAAATATAGCCATTGCATGACCGTTGTGAAATAGAGAGAGAGAGAGAGAGAGAGATAGCAGCAACAACAACATTGATAAGTTTAGCTAAGGAGTCCGACCATCTAAGATGAAAATCTGGTTGCCTAACTCCAGAATTAGATGCTCAAGTGAAGAGAATTAAAAGCCCCAATAATAGATTTAATGGAATGAAAAATCGAAACAAGAGATCAGCCAAGAACCGTCCGAGCATCACATGGAATAGCCTTTAAATCCATAAAACCACAAGCCAAAAAGAAAGTAGCAGCCCAACTTTTAAAACCAGCAGGCTAACTTTCCAATATTGGTATTCCAATTGACATAAGGAGCCAGGCACAGTGCCAATCGAAGGGTCCCAAAAACCGGCAACCCAATAGCTAACATTAGCATTCCAACTTTTTTTACAGGAAGCCAGGCAAGATTACAGCCGAGAGCATTTAAAAACTAGCAAGCCAAGTTCAAGACTGGCAAGCCAACATAAAAACTGTCAGGGAGCCACAACCAAAATATCAAGAAACCGGTATGCCAACATAAAAATAGGTAAGCCAATAATAACCATCAGGGAGTCAGCCGAAGGCCAAATAAAATCGGTAGCCCAATCTAGAAACCAGCATGCCAAGATTTAAGTGCTAGGGAGCCAATTCGAAAGCCTTAAAAGACTAGCATGCCAAAATAAAAATTGGCAAGCCAAGAATAAGTGCTAGGCAATCATCCGAGGCCAAATAAACTCCAAAATTAGCCAACATAGTTACGAACAATAGAAATTCAGGGAGCCTTAAATAATTTGATCGTTCAATGCCAAATAGAAAGAAATAACTTTCAAAAATGTTTAAAACATAGGTTTTAAATAGAGATGTGTAAAATAATTAAATCCAGTTCAAGATAATGCAAATATAATTAAACTTGAAAGTTATTTTGTCGAATGAACCATTCAAACATAAAACATATGAAAGTCGTCCAAGATTGTAACATTTAAGATCATTGAAAAATAAGTTACTACAAGCATATTTATGCATTACCTATAATACCTTTCATTTTAATCACAATATACCTTGATTTGAAGTAACACCATCTTCTTGATGATTTATTTAAAATTTATTTAACTCAATCACAAGATCATTAATACCATACTTAATTATTTTATAGTTGTCAAAATCAATATGAGGCCAACAATCTTCAACTTGAAGAACAAAAGAGTTGTTCTCATGACTTTCTTCCTATTTCCTTCTACTAGGTAAAAGGAGATAAGTTGAAAGTCAATCTCATCATGTCCTAATTCTGTTGCTTTCTGTATTCTTTTGTTTTTACGAGGTTCACTAGGTTATTGATATTCAGTCTTAGAATATGTCTTCAATTATGATCCTCCACTAATAAGAGTTTTAGATTTATTTTATAAAATTAATAAATGCTTAAAAAATTCTACATCTTCGTTTCTATTATTACCTTAGACTTTAAATTTAAGAGTCTATATGCCTTGCTATTTATAGAATAACTACAAAAGCACATCTAATTCCTCTTGGACCCAACTTGGTCCGTTTGAGATCATTATTTTTGTAATATGCAAGACACCCCCATACTTTGAAATATCTTATATTGGGTTTTTCTTTCTTTCCATAAATGATAAGGAGAAATTTTATTTCTTTTTAAAAATTCTGTTAAGAATATGACAAGCAGCAGGAGATCTTTACCCCACAAATTGAATGGCAATTTAGCATTTAATAATATTCATTAATCATTTCAAGAAAAGTTTTATTTTTTTCTTTCAACCAAACCATTTTGTTCAGGTATTCGAGGTGCAGAACATTCATGAATAATATCATTTTCTTTACAAAATACATTAAAATCATTTGAAAAATATTATCCTCTTCTATCACTTCTAAGAACTTTGATTTTTCTTCTTAATTGATTTTTTACTTCAGCTTTATAAACTTTAAACATTTTAAAGCCTCATCTTTATGTTTCAATAAATAAACACAAGTAAATCTTGAGCAATCGTCTATATATGTGATAAAATATCTATTACCGCATCTAGTTAACATACCATTTAGTTCATATATATCTAAATGTATGAGATATAATAATTAAGAATTTCTTTCAACATTATAAAAATGTTTCTTTACCATCTTTGATTTAGCATATATTTCATATTTTTTAATTTACAACATTATCACAAGAAATTAAACCATATTTAATCATTTTCTTCGTAGTGCTAATTTCTACATGTGCTAATTTACCATGTCATAAAGAAACAAAATTAACCATATAAGCAGAAGCATCATTATTATTAATAGTATTATCAGCAATACATAATTTGACCATTCCATACATGAATAGCTTTTTTCAACAAAGACACCATTACGGGATAAAATCATTTTTCCCGCTTCATACATAGATTTTATTCTAGATTTTCCAAAAGATCCCCACTAGCTAGATTCTTATTCATATCAGGGACATGAAAACATTAGTTAATGTAACTTTCTTTCCATAAGTGAAGAAAAGTTTCATAGTTCCTTTGCCTAACACCTTGGATCAGCCTTCATTTTTTATTTGAATCTCATCTCCATCAATTTCTTCATGATAGGTTTTAAACAGTGACTTATCATAACAAACATGGACTGTGGCATACGTATCATACCATCAGCCAGGAACCTTTACCTGGAACAGCGTTAATCTCACTCACAGCAACAATAATCTCTTCATTGTCCTTCACGAAGTTCACCTTTGCCTCTTGGTTAGCTTTCTTCTTAAACCAGCAATTACGAGCATAATGCCCAGATTTGCCATAGACAAAGCACGCTCCCTTGGTCACCTTTTAGTTTTTAATTTTTTGAACTTTCCTTGATCCTTTTTAGGACCAAAAAAATTTTCTTTATTTTGATTGCCTTTATTGGCCTGTGAGAGCTTACTCACTGCATTTGCCTTGGTAAGGCCTTCATAAGAATTTTCATTCTTATCTCTTTCCCTCGATTCCTTTTCGATTCGTAGGTATTTCTAAATATTTTTCAAAGAAAAATCTTCAGAATTATGAAGTAACTTTTTTTAGTAGCCTTTCTATGAAGATGATAATTTTGCTATAATGGCACCAACTTGAAAAGATTCAAGAAGTTCAATCTTCACAGCCCTTAGTTTGTTCATAATAACTTGAAATTCATGTACTTGAGGCAAAATAGGTTTATCATCAAGCATTTTGAAATCAAAATATTTAGAAATCAAAATTTTCTTTATACCTTCCTCCTCAGCCTTATATTTGAATTCTAGTACATTTCGGATATCTCTTGCAGATGGATTATCAGTGTATAGATCATAGAGATGATCTCATAGGGCATTCAAAATATGACCACGACATATGAGTTCATCCTCTTGTCGTTTCTTATGTGCTGCCTTTCTCTCTTCAGAATCCTTATCAGAAGGTTCTGGAATTGCTTCAAGATCATGATCAAGAACATAGAAAATCATCAGGGCTGTCAACAGAAACTTCAATTTATCTTGCCAGCGAGTAAAATTAGTCCCATCAAAATGATCCAAATGAACAAAGTCTTGGTTCATCACTTTGATGGTGGCGTTTGCAGTATCAATCTCCATAACCGTAGATAACGCTCTAAGAATGTTGAGATAAAGATAATCTTTTTGGATTGGATAAGACTTGAATGTTGGGGATAAAAGAAGATTTGAAACATGTATGTATATGCTTTCCTTAAAGCGTTATTTATCTTCCCCCTCTCTTCAGAGTTGCTCGTGGGATTACTTCTTGCAAATAGCTTTTTTGATATGACAAACTTTGAGAGAATTTGCACCAAAGTAACAATGAAAATTCTCTAAGGAATTAGAATACAGTATTTCTAAAGAAGAGATAAGATAAGAGATAAGGATAAGAGAGATAAGATAATCTCAGTTCTCCTTTTGTTATTTTATAGACACAAAGGCACCTCTTCATAAAACGACGTATCTCTTTCAAGTGATATATTTGTTTGATTCATAACATCCCTTTCAAGTGATACATTCATTTAAATTATAACGATTGATTTTAAAATTTAAAATTTATTTAAATATATGCCACATGCACGTACCTTATGCCCACTTTTATTTTATTTTTTATAATTGAACAATAATTTTAACAATTAGATGGATATATATTATAAAATTTTATACCCATAGCTACAAAATGAGCATTGATATAAATCTTTATGATAGATATGTATGAAAGTTTCTTTTCTGCACGCGCATTATTTCGTTACCATTCTTAATTATCATTTGTATAAGAACCCAATAAATAAAGGCTGGGGCACGGTGAAATCCTTGCTTGACTCAATTGCAAATTGAATATTAAATTGGGGGCAAAGCTAAGTCGATTGGCATTAATGTCATACTTGATCCAAGTCATGTTGGGTATGTTTCATTTATTGCACCATATATCATCTACTGCACTTAACAGGAAAGCTAGATATCACAATTGAGCTTGTATAAAAAACAATTACACCAAATTATTTAGGGCAATTAGTGTGATATCTAAAATCCACATTTTACTTACGGCAAAGATAGACAACTTTCTATTTCCTTTTTTTTTCAACTATTTTTAAAATATAACATAGTTGTGATAATTATATTGTTAAATGCAACACTAATTGCGCTACACCATTTGGCACTAGTTGGTAATACAATTGATATTGTATAAAAATTAATTGCATCATACCATTATGTGCACTTAGCGCAATATCTAAAATTCACAATAGACTTGCGGCAAGAAGAGGCATCAATTTAACATTAGAAAATTAAAATATAGTAGGCTAGCCTATTTTGCTATTAAAGAAATTAGTAGAATTATTTGTACCAGCATGTGACAGACAGTGGTTAGGGTATGGTTTTATTCTACTTTTCAACTATTTTTGAAATACAATATGGCAATGTAAATGGAGTATTTTAAACACAAGAAGTTACATATTGATGAGACGTTGGATACTTCTCTATTATGGCTCTACCCAGTTGTCCTAAAAAATTACAATAGAAGGGTAAGTCTATATTCAACTAAATGGAAGCTACCCTGATCATCATGTGAATACCCTTCATATAACTGATAATTGTACTTTTATCAACATATTATTGGAATGTATAGAAAATTTTTTGTGCTTGTTTGACGGAGGGGGGCCACCAGGTTCCGTCTCTGGCTCCCAGGAAGGTGAATCAGATGGCCCAGGTGCCTTCCCCTGGCTCAAAGGATGGGTGGCAATCTCCTAAGAAAGTTGCTCGTCGGCAGTCAGCCAGACTTCCTCTTCTTCGTTGGTACCGATGGCTCAAGGTTTGGAGACCTCCAAGCAACCATGCCGGTCTCAGTTGCTGAAACACAATCTGAAATTCAGAAGTTTGATGGTGTGCCGATGGATTATGTCATTGAACCCCACTTGAGGTTTAGATGACTGGCGTGCCGGATGGTAATGTTGCTGCATCCTGTATGATAGAGTGTTGGGGGTTATGCTGTTGAACCCCAATCTGAGTCAGTGCAGTTCGAGATCAGTGATTACAACCCTTTCTCTATTCTGGGGTCGAAAAAAGGGCTCGAGCACCGAAGACCTGCAAGGACTCTAATCCGGGACCAACTAAGAGGGCCCGACCTGTGGAGCTTGTAACACAAAGAGTGGTCTCAAAGTCCACTAAAGCTAAAGGGAAGGCCCCCTTGCTGCCAAAGGAAGTGCGATTGCATCCATTACCTTTTCTGCTTCCTTAGATTCAGCCCGGGGTTCTAGTCAGGGAACCAAGAAGTCCGTTTTCATGGTGGGGCCCGACCTGGGGTTTGCTTCTGGAGCCACCCATCAGGAGGTGGTGGCGGGTCATACCCATGAGGCTGCGATCTTTCTGCTTAAGCAGGCCATTTAGCAGTTGAGACTATGGAGGGGATGGGGTCTTCCCAGTTAGAGGATTGCAATGGTAAGATGCCTATGGAGGGTACCCTCCAACCAGCTACCATTGTGATGAGGAGATGACTGGGGATAAGGCTGGGTTCCCCCAACTCAAGTATCGGGATGAAGATACTGATTTGGAATGTGAGAGGAGCCCTGAAACCAACATTTGCTCCTCTTTTGGGAGGCTACTGCAGATTCATAGCTTTGACATTTGTATCCTGCTTGAAACTCATTTGTTTGGGGTTAGTCTGGATCGCTTAAGGAGACGGATTTTTAGATCATGGGTTTCTTATGCAGTTGAGTCTGTCAGTCTTTCTAGTGGTATTCTGGCACTATGGAGAAACGAAAAAATAACAGTGGATGCCTTTCATTGCTGCAGGCAGTAAGTTATTGCTGTCATTTCTAAGGGGACCTCTGTTCCTTGGCTCCTATTGGGTGTTTATACTAGTACTGACCTTCAGAAATGCGGATGCTCTGGGATAAGATTCAGTCTTTGCTTACTCAGGGATTTTCATCCCTTATTGCAGGAGACTTCAATTGCATTATGGGGGCCTTTGAGAAGAGAGGGGGTAGGCGGTCTAATGGAGCTACGGCCAGAGCTGAGTTCAGGACTTTCATTTCTAATGTCGGCCTTTTGGATCTAGGATTCCAGGCCTAATTTACTTGGTGTAACAATCGGCAGGGTTCAGCTAAAGTCTGAAAAAGACTGAATAGGGCCATGGCCACTTCTAATTGGCTTAGCTTTATCCTTCTGCCACTGTCACTCATTTATCCCGTATTGCTTCTGCCGTTACCCTATTCTTATATCTACTGATGTGGCTATTCAGCAAAGTAGGCTGTTTAGATTTGAGAAGTTCTGGACATCTTATTCCTCTGCTAGGTCTATCATTTCTGAGGTGTGGCGTCTATCTGTCAGAGGAAGTGCTATCTATAGGTTATCTAGATGTCTAGCTCTTGTTAGACGCAGGCTCTCTAGTTGGAATCATTGGGAGGTGGGGGACATTATGAGGCAAGTTAAGCAAGTTGAATCTATTATTGCTACGCTCCAAGAAAAAGAGGATCAGGAGAGATTGCTGAATGATTCTGATCAGTCGTCCCTTTGCTCCAGTTTGGCGATCCACCATTCCCTTCTATCGCAGCAAAAGATTTATTGGAGGCAGAGATCTGAATATAGTGGGTTAAAGAAGGGGATCATAATACTAGATTCTTTCACCACGCCACACTTAAATGCTGAGTGGTGAACCGCATCAGGCGATTAGCTGATGAGGAGGGATATTTTTAGGAGGATGACCAGGTGATCAGGGATCTACTTCTTTATTTCTTTCAATCTAGATGGATGGAGCAGACTGGTGATGGGTTCCCTGTCTTTCTGGTTCTGAACACCAATAGGATCTCTATATCGGAGAATGATCTTCTTATTCAACCCATTACGGCGGAGGACATTCGTAGGGCATTATGGGACCTTAGAGCAGATAAGGCCCTTGGGCTGGATGGGTTCCCTCCTATATTCTTCCACCACTATTGGGGTATCTTGGGCCAGAATGTTGTTCAAGCTTTCTAGATGGTTTTTCAATTGAAATTCATTCCCTTTGAATTGAATCAAACTTTTGTAACCTGGTGCCTAAACATCCAGATGCTTTCATTCCCCAGCACTACCGGTCTATCAACCTTTGCACTACTAGCCTATCAACCTCTACATTACCTTATATAAGGTATGTGCATGCCTCTTGGTCTCCTGGATGCGTCAGATGATCCCTCGACTCATTTTTCCTGAGCAAGGGGCTTTCCTCAGAGGGTGTAGCATTAATGATAATGCCATGTTGGCTCAGGAATTCATGTATGATCTTCAGAGAGCCTTTGGTCATCGGTGTCTCATGGCCATTAAGCTGGATATGGAGAGAGCTTACGATAGACTAAGCTGGATTTTCTATGCCGTACTCTTGATGAGTTTGGGTTTGAGGAGCTCTTTATTGACTGGATCATGGCTTGTATTTACCGTCCATCCTTTTCTATCCTTATTAATGGTGGCCAGATGGATTACTTTCACTCTGAGGTTGGGTTGAGGTAGGGTTATCCTCTTTCCCCATTTCTGTTCATCCTCTCTATTGATGCTTTATTTCGGGCTCTATCTCAGGCTCAGCAGGACTCTTCTCTGATCCCCTACAGCGCGGGCCCTCAAAAGCCCTCACTTTTTTACCTTCTGTTTGCTAATGATTGCATACTCTTGGAAAATGCTTCAATCTGTAATGCTTCCATTTTTGCCACTATACTTCAGTCTTATTGTTGGGCCTTTGAATAGAAAGTTAATCTGAGTAAATCCTTGATCTACTTCAGCCCCTTGATGACTTCTACATTAAGGGGGTCTATCATGTAAATCATGGGTATCTCTGTTCAGGCTGATAGGCTATCCTATCTGGGGATTCCTATATCGGGGAGATGGCCATGGAGTTCTGATTTTAGTGATCTTGAAGGCGTATCCACGATCTTCTCGATGGGTGGCAGGTTACTGGACTATCTATGATGGCAAGGATTATCCTTTTACGATTGGTGCTTTCCTTTCTTCCTCTCTATCTGTTATTTAATGCCGCTATTCCTTTGACTTGTTTGAAGAAGATTGAGAGATATTTCAGAAACTTTCTTTGGGCCTCGATGTGGGATGGATATGGTCTTAATCTATTGGCTTGGGATATTGTATGTTTGCCGATTTCTGAGGGGGGCTTGGGATCCAATCCCTCTTTGTTAGGAGAAAGGCTTTGATTGCTAGGCATGCCATGCGATTTTTGCTTAATTCGCACTGTATGTAGAGCTCTTTTATGCATACCAAATATGGTGACTGGTCTTCTTCCACTGATCTTCAATCTACTCGAGGGTACTCTTTCTTTGGAAAGAGATCTGTTGGCATATTCTGGTTATTCTGAATAGCATCTCGTGATTGATTGGTGATGGAGCCTCAGTCGATGTTATTCGGAATACATGGATTGCAGACCTTCCCTGTCTCGATGGCCTACCTTTGTCAGCACTGACATTCCAAGTGGACTGAGAGTCACAGACTTATTTACCTGGGACCATTCTGCTTGGGACACTCCATTGCTATCTAGCCTATTTGGGGATGAGCTCTATCATCACATTCTATCTATTCCTTTCATTTCAGGTCGTACCTCCGACATCAGGGTTTGGCAAAGATCCGGTATCGCTCACGATCCTATTAGGGATCTCCTGAGGATTTATAGACCTCAGTCTCTGCAGTCGATGGATGTAGCATGGATATGGTATCTTTGCATTCACCCTAAGGTTCAGCTTTTTGTTTGAAAGCTTGCACGGAATTGTCTTCTGACCTGCTCCCTACTCTCCCGGCGTGGGTTGCGCATTCAACTTACTTGCCCGCTATGTGGCCTTGTGAAGGAGACGGTTGACCATGCTATCTTCACCTGCTCTAGAGCTAAACAGATATGACATATTTCTTATGACCAGCCCTAGGACGATGGTACTTCTTCTCACTGCACATCCTTTCTGGGTTTGATCAGGAAGGATTGGTAGAGGGGCTTCTACTGCATGGGTACCACGAGGGCTTATATAGCTTATCATATATGGTTATTCCAGAACCGGCTTGTGTTTACTGATGAGACGGCTCTGTCCCATAGGATTGTCAAGACAGCCTTCTCATTATCCGAGGAGTTCACTTTCCATCACTCAGTTATTGATTCTATTAGCTCTGGCCTTTGGAGCTTCCATGCTGTCTTGACAGCGCACCGGCGAACGGTCTTTATTTCTTGGGAGCCCCCACCTCTATGGTTTATCAAAATTAACCTTGATGGGAGTGTTCGTGATAGATCTGGGGTTCAGCTTTTGTGATTCGAGGGACGAATGGTGCATTATTGGCAGCTGGTGGATTCGGTCTTCTGGACTCATCGATCCCTCTTGCTGAACTGTCTGCTGCATGGGCTGGTATTTTCTGTGCCATTCGTAGTCTGGATGCCCATTGTATTATTATTGAGGGGGATTCTATTACTGTTATCCGCTGGCTCTGTCAGGTCCCAGCTGATAGTTTGCCAACCAACCCCTTGATTCATGACATTCACTCTATGCTTCAGGGGGTTCTTAGCGTCCAGATTCGGCACATCTATCGGAAAGCCAAATCTGCGACTGATTGGATTGTTGCAAGGATGGCCTATCATTCTGAATTTTGGACTTGGATGTAGGGAGATCCTTGTTCTCCTATTTTTACCCAAATTTTGTATTCAGATATATCGGGCTCGACTCATCCTAGATTGTTGTGATCATCCGTCTGTTCCAAAAAAAAAAAAAACAACTCATAGCGCTCAAACCATGGAACCATATATTAAATAATACTATCATCATTATCAACCATATTAGATATCAAGTCATGTAATCTATGATGATGTTATGATCAAGAAGTCAAGTCCCAACGAGATAAGGGCATCTTAGTTATCCCATCCTATTTATGAAAAAAGAAGAACAAAATAGAGGCAAGATTTCAAAATTCATAGTCAGGGGGAAAAAAAGAGAAAAAAAAAGAAAGAGAGGAAATTAGAAAAAAAAAAAAAAAAGAAGAAAAACAATAGGAAGATTGGAAGGCTCAACTAAAAGAAAATATTTCAAGCCATGTCAACTTGATGCAGAGTGAATCACAACTATTACTTATATTAAAGTCATCCTAGATCAATGGCATCAGCTTATTGAAACTGAAACTCTAAGGAATTAAAGGTAAATTATCATTTCAATTTTATATTTTATAATGCATATTATACATATATGAGAATTATTTTGATTTCATAAATAGATGTAGAGGTGAAGTGAGAAAAACATAAAATGTAGAAGACAAGAAGTACTTATTCTATTTATTATATTGTCTCTATTTCCACAATTGTTGGATTAATAGGAACTTCTTATGATATAAGTGTAGTACAAAGAAAGACCTAAAGGAAAAAAAACCCAACAAGAGATTTTCATTCAAATATACAAACACAAGGTTAAGACTCCTGTGGATATGGAATCGGCAAAAAAAAAATTATTTTGTACATGATGCAATAGTAGATAAATTACCTTGATTAATTATTCATTTGCTAACTAATATGTATATGACAATAATGTGGGCTAAACTTGAAAGGCTTACAAATCTATCTAAGAACTCTGAAAATGCTATCAACCCAAATGATGTATTCTAACAAGTATTTGGTAAGAAAAAACATAAGCATGTGAGAACATATGGATTAGGTGTTTCTTCTACTGATATTTGGGGTAGTAGTTCTAACCGTGGGGAAAGAACAAGGATGCAAATAGACATTACTAATGAGGTTTTACAACTTAAAAAAGCTACAATTTGTTCAATAAGAGAATGACCATGTAAAAGTCCAGCTAGTAGATTTAAAAGCATTGGCAGAATTAATGTGAGGCAAGTAGACTGAGATTGGTGTACATGCTCCAACTTCTCCTTAGACAGGTACATTTACTTTTGTTTTTATTTTTGAATATACTTTGCTATTCTATGCAGGAACTTAATGCCTTTAGCGATCATAAAGAGACACCAACTAATCATCTTCTTCAAATTATTTTATTGCATCCCATTTGTTATTCAATCAGACCTTTAATTACTATGATTTTTATACCTTTATAAAAGGTAAATATTTGATTAACTACCTATTTTTTGGAATTTATTAAGTTTTGCTATTTTGTGGTATCTTGTGAGTTTAGACATGACATTTTCTCAAATTCAGGATGGAGTTAGGCTGTGTGTTTACATATATTTGTATACAAAACCACTCAAAGTTTAACTAAATGATTGTTGATGGCTTTTTATATGATGGAGTGAACAACTAATAGCTCCACCAAAATTTATTAAGTTATAGTAATAAATAGCTATTATTATTGAAGTAATTTTATGTACTTATATGCAGGGTATTTAATCAAATATGATAAGTCGCAAAATTTTATTTCTATTGAGGTATATTAAATACTTGTGAATCTTTACATTTGATTTAATTTATCAAATATATCTACATGTACTTGCAATTTATTAGACTATATTTTTATATTTGATTTATTTATTTTCTATGTAAATATTATAGGTTGGAAGTGAGACTATCTTAAAAAGCTATAAATTGCCTCATAAACCTGTTACATGAGGAGTTCTTATGGGTAAAGATCCATTGATCATAGGAAGAAAGGATGTGCTTAGAGATCTATTTTGGAAAATATAAATTAATATGGTATGTGTACTTTAGTAGCCTCTGATAAGGCCTCAAATCGATTAAAAAGCATTGTAGATGCTATGGGATATTTAATTGCCTAGCCTTTAATGTATGTATTATATTAAATACAAGTTATTTATGTATAGTATATATCATAAATATTAAATTATATATATTATAATATATAAACTAATAATATATATACATATATAATATCACATATATATCTTATTAAGTATATTGTAACTAAAATATTACTAATATAATATAATTTAATATTATTATATTGATATTACATTATAATATAATAAATTATACAATAATAATGCATTAATCATATTGTAGTATAATATAATAATATAATATATTAATTTTCTATATCATGTTATATATAATTTTTGTTATTATAATTTTGAACTATAGATTCTAGTCTAGGATCATGGCAAGGGTGTGTGATTTTGGATCACCAGCCCTGAGAATGGTGATAAGATCACTCTCATAAAATGTAATCCATAAGGTGAGGGTGATCTTAGATCACCGCCATGTAGGATTACCCAATGCAACCAAATAAAGTGATTGCATCACCATCCCATGGATCATAAGTGATCCTAGGTGGATCACCTTATACCAAATGCTCCCTTTTATGTTGCAATCATCTTGAACATTGAGAACATGAATATTTTGATTTTATGCACTTTTCATTTTGATTATGAACTTCTTAGTTACATTATTAGAAATAGATTATACGTTTTTGAATGTTATTTCATATGTTCAGTAATATAAATATTCTTATTTTATTTTCTTTATAAAATTCAATTTTATTATGCTTTTAGTTTTGTAGATTTGAATGAAGTATTAAAAAAATGAGATAGGTAAAATGTTTATATAGGATTAAATATCATGCTATTATCTAATTAAAAAGTTAAATATAACAACTGCATCAAGCAAAATCTTGATAATTTAAAATGCCACCATAAATATTGTAAATGTCATAAACAGCTCTGCCAATAATTTACTTTTCCAACACTTGCAAATGGCAAAAATAATCTAGATATTTAAAATGCTAGTAAAGATCTCAATAAAATGCTCCAAAACTACTAAATCCCCTACAAAAAAATAATAAATTACTCTATCAAAGGTACTTAATCTTCCACATTTCTAGATGCTGGCTTTATTAACCAAAAATTCAAAAAATGACTGTAAATGTCCATGTAAAATATCATCGAAGAATTATAGGAATACTGCAAAATAGTTAATATTTATATCAAATGATTTTTATAAATGAAACATTTGGTGTTTATAAATACCGACCAAATATCATGACATTTAGGAAATGTCAGAAAAGATTTGCCTAAAATGCCAAATCTCCAACATGGCATGAAATGTGGGGATAACAATCCCTTACCCTTACATTGACTTAGACATTTATAAATGTCACCCAAATATCACTAACATTTAGGAAATATCAAGAAGGATCTATTTAAAACGTCGCCTAAAGGAGTAACCTTAGCATTTAATAAATCTAGAGATACAACCTTCTATGCTAAATTGGCCGATGCTTGTCTAACATTTTTTTAAAATATGAGGTGTAATAGGTGCATCTTTTTAGTTCTCTCTAACATTTTTTGCAATTGC
This sequence comes from Calamus simplicifolius, assembly GCA_900491605.1. Taxonomy (NCBI): domain Eukaryota; kingdom Viridiplantae; phylum Streptophyta; class Magnoliopsida; order Arecales; family Arecaceae; genus Calamus; species Calamus simplicifolius. The sequence goes on from UESW01004332.1 coordinate 695,900, forward strand.
TGCCATTATTAATTTCTTGTAGCGTCCACCCCATCTATAATGCTCTTTAATAATTATTTGAATATAATTGTTAGGCCTTGTCTAACTTTTCCCTTTAAAAAAATACTTTGTTCTTGTTGTTTCAAAATATGCATTTTTAAATCAAGTATCGATATTTAAATATTAAATAATTATTTCACTGGTAGAGTATTGTTATTAGCTTCGATTATGGCTAAGAAGTGCAATACATCAGAATAATTAGTAGATTTAAAATAATAAAATACATTGAAGTAACGTGATAAAAATCAAAATTAATTACATAAAAGCAAAAATGTGCCGACTGATCTAATACCATGTTGTGCATGACTAATTCCGTGATAAATCAGCATGATATAGCCCTTTTATATCTGGGTGTAATGGGCTTATAGATGCCAGCCTAAAACTGTGTTACTGTTTCTATCAAGGATCGCTTGTCTCTTCACGTATACTGCTTATCCATAGAGATTAATTATGTGAGAAGATAATGAAATAAGCAGTAGCAGTGTCTGATTCGCCCTCGTCTCAAATTTATGGGAAATGTTCAATGATCTGAGGAAGACTAGTTCGGTAGGTTTAATATCATGCCTTGATGGGCTTTGGACTTCAATAGGCCACGTAAAAGTAATTTTGGCCCAGGCTAGACTCTATAAGCCAAGGAAAAGTCTTGGTACATTGCTGGATTCGTTCGAGCGCGAGCACGAGCTTGTGCATCAGCGATGTAAGACCTATGAGCGGATCTTCGGTGTGGACCCGTGCGTAGATGAATCACTACGTCTGGTGCAAGCCATGCTACACCGAGGGCGGTGTACAAAGACTTTTTCATAATCCAATGATTGGGAAGCAAAGTTATGAATTAAAAGTTATGGCCCTTTGTTTGAAAGATAGAACTTAAGTATGAAACATTATTTGCATGCCCTTTAATTTCATTTCTATCTATCTCTTCCTTTTTTTTATTCCTTTCTATCAATCACTTGATGCTTATATCGAGGCTGAGGTAGGGCAGAAAAACGAAGAGAGAGACAGATAGAACCAAAGAGTGCGCAGATAATACATCGCACCTAAATTCTGTTCGAAAGCTAGGTGTCTTGGCCTGGTGATTTCAGCTCCAAGCTTGTAACAGGTCGAATCCTAGGTGATTTGTTATTATGCTTTAAAATTTTGGTGGTTTGAAATAATTGCATTTCATATAGTAGATGAAATCAGCTGCCTTACATGTTAGTGCTCTATAGGGAGTCTAACAGGACCTCTCTCATCTTGAATCCTGCAAATTTGAGAAGAAAGTAAGAGTAATATGGTTCAACTCAACAAATCAGAACTTTGGTTTAGACTTTAGATGGTGCAGACTATCACCTTTTTAGCAAGAAGTAAGGGTTTAATTCTGCAGGGTGTTAGTCCTTGCTTTGGCTCCTAATAATACGAAAGCCCTGGTCCTGCATGCAAGATTGGCTCAGTCTGCTGGAGTCTCTGCTCTGGCATGGGTGGGTCCGTGTGGGTGAAAAGTAGAAGATGGCGAGAAGATCCTCAGAACTCAAAATAGTTTTTTAGTCATGTATAGGATCTGTCTCCAAGGCAAAGATTGGGGCTCGATGGTTCAATTCATTGCATCCTCCTGCCTCCTGCACATATTCTCTGTCCTCATGAGCTTTGTTTTGCTCTACATTTATTCTTTTAATGATAACCTCCCTACGGAATATTGGTAGTACAAATAGTGATTTTATCTTGGATCTTTCCATGGTTAGGAGAATCTCATGGAGTTGCTCTCTTGTGCAGGAACCTAAAATATAAAATCAAGATAGCTTTCCCTCTATGTCACCTCATGAACTTGACACTAATTTTAGGTCGACTTCTGATTGGAAAAATCTGCTTTATGGCCCATTCCTTTCATGAAAAAAGATTTAGATGATAATGAAAGCAGCACCACACAAGATCATTATTAAATTTCTCAACAATTTTATGATTTTTTCCCTTAAAGCACAAGGAGTTAACCTTTAGATGATATTAAGAGACTGAGCTTGGATAAAAGGACACCCTTGAGATAGAATATAGACTTTAAAGATGATTTGAGACAGTTTTTTGACATAAAAGAGTTTTTAGTTACGCTGAAGGCAAATGGATGGGAGTATATGAAGTCACTGCTACAGCCTCAGGTAGGAAACCTAAGTTGCAGTAGGATCTAAAAGTTCAAGCACCCTGAGATCAGAGGCTTGTTGCTTATGTCCTTGGGTCTTTAGCACAATAATGGCATTTTCCTGTGAAAGCAAGCAAGCAAGCAATTTGGTACTTGGTCATTGGAGGGGAGTGAGCTCCTGCATCTGGGAATCTTTACTGCTCTGGTGATTTCACATTCAATCTCTAGCAACCCCTCAAAGCAGATGTAACATAAAGTAAAGGCCACCCTCACAAGCCTGTCCGTTGCCACTCTAACCATCCCCCTGGTTCACTTCTTGTTGGTTTCTTTCTTCTCAGACACTTGGGGTCTTGACAAATACACAAAGATCCTCTCCCCTTCTCAAGAATGTCATGGTTGGAGACAGTGATATGACACCATTGATTTTTATATATGTGGGCATCTCTATGTAGAGGAGATGTTCACATGGTAACAGCGCTCCTTTTGATTTCAACCCATGAGGGATGACCTAGCTGCTCTCAAGAGTGAAGAATTCAAAGAGGCACTTATGAACTCAAGTAGGATAATGTGCTATGGTATTATTGGCATTAGGATTCATTAATAGAATGGAAGAATGACGGAAAGAACACTAAAGTCTTGCACGCATTAGGAGCAGGAATGAGGGATTGAACCCAAAAGGAAGAATATGTTAATACTAGTAGATAAACTGTGTCAATGACTAGTTCAACTATTCATGGAGTGAGGAGGCTTGAATATGTGGCTGTATGAAATCATGGAATGTTTGTTGCGCTTATCTTCTTCATGAACCAATACATATATAAGTAAGGAAAACATTTAAAGGCATATCAATTAAACATATCAAATAAAGCACAATATGGTCAATAAAATCAAACCAAACTTTGAAAGACAAGGGGGTCAAAATTTGGAATTCAGAACTACAAAACTATGACAAAAATTTGAAACTCTTAAATAACTGTAAGTAAGAAAAATTCAAAGAAAAAAATGGAGCATTGTTGACGTGTTTATATATTTAGTTATTAAAAAATGTTGGAGAGGAAAAAATTTTTAAAAAAAATGCAAAACACTACCTCCTATAACAGCATGTAGTGTTATTAAATATTATTTAATAGGTGTTTTTATTAATTTTTTTTATTAGCTTAATTGTTTAAAAATCAGGGTAATTGAATAATTCTTCAATGGTTAGATTTCCGGGAACAATTTGATGAATAGTTTTGGCCAAGGAAAGAATCATGAATAATTCAATAATTTTTCAATGGTGCAAATATTATTACTATACTCTAGTTCAAGATGGGGCCCACTGCAATTTTCAGAAGAGAAAAGCTGATACAGTTTCAGTGACAAGAACCACAGGCTGGATTGCAATTATCACAATTCCCCCTAAATTTCATATCCTGTTGAGCATTTGTCTCTTCCTTTTCTCTCTCCCTGCTCCTTTTAACATATCTTGGGACATGAAAGGGCTGGGAGTGCATTAGTTGGATGCTACCTCTTCTACTTTGTTTGATTCACTTGGCCTTTTGGCCTTGGATGCATTCTCTCCATGTTTGAAGCTTGTGGGGAAAAGGTTTAGCTTTCCAGGAGTCAAAAAGTTATGGGAATGAACTGCTCAAAGAATAACATGCGAATGAGTTGGCAACAACTTATATCTTGGGTAGGGAACAAGGTTAGTCTTTCTAAAAGTAAGCATATCCACGTTGATGAAGAGAATCCCAATAAATCTGAAGGTAATGGAATTCTGGCAGATGAAACTATTTAGAATAAAGTAGGCTTAGATTTACTATACAAAGGTAGCAAACAGGACTTCACAATATTCAACTGAAAAATAGTTGGTACCAAATTGGAGAATGCAAATCTCTGGCTGAAAAATAGTTGGCAGGAAGGATACTATGGTCGGTTATCAGCCAATCTGAAAGCCTCTCTAGCTAGCACCCATTTTTGACAGCAAAAAGGAGAGAATTTAGCCTGTGAATGAAAAAAGGTCTTAGAAGGATGGCCAGGTGGAGTGACCAAAGCTTGACAACATCTAAAAACATACACACCAAGTAAAATGCGGGCCTTTAATGTTAAAAGCGAGGGTGAATTTAAGTAAAATTTAAGTATCAGCATATGACATCCCAGATAAAAGGTTGACTAATGTAATCTAATGTTGAGGATGCATTTCATTGTTCCCAAATAGAATCTCTACATCTGGTGTTGGCCTTTCTGTCTCTGGTCATTCCAAATTCTCCTTGAACATTGTCTCTCTAGTCTTAGTTCTTAAATTTTTGATCAATGATGTATGGACACTAAATCGCATTGCCCCATAAATTGTAGGATCTAACTCTCCCATGTTTTTAAGGGTCACAAGTAAGAGAAGCAGACCCATTTAATTAATTAGCTTAATGAAACTGTGTGGTGCTCTTGACATTTTTCCTTTTGAGTATGTTTTCTTTTTTATATAAAAGAAAAGGACTATGTTGAGGAAAGGATCAGAGTATATAGGATGATGTGAAGGGCTGACTGATAGGCCTCTGGAGCTACCATGAACGGAGCATCCCACTAAGCTGAGGCCGTGGAAGCTCCTCCTTTCATCTTTTGAGATTGGTATAAATTATAAACTAGATCAGTAGAAAAGTATCACATGGTCCTCATACCGATGGTTACCCAGTCCACAGGCTCTCATTATTAGCCTCTCATATTTTTTTACGCCAGGTCCATGGCATTAAAAGGCACAAAGGCGAGGCTTCTTTCGTTGCTTTCATAGCAATATTATTACTAAAGACTAGTCATAACAGTTGTAAAACGATCCACTTTTGACCTCAATCTTACATGGCACAGAGTTTTTAACAATTTGGGTCAGATCTTGTGCAGAGGAGAGCTAATTAATTTAGTTTAAGGCTGCACCCCTTCTGTTCTGCTCAGAAGGAAAAGATGATGAGCTCTCACAAACGTGGATTGCGTCCACAGTGTTCAAACTCATATTTTTCTCAGTACAGATTGTTGGAGCCTAAAAAGTGACATGATTGTGGGATGATGGTGCACTGGGTAGCAGCTTAAAAAAATTGAAGTGTTATAGCTCTTAAAATTCTATTCCAAGTGAGTTGTGCAACAGTAAATAAAAATCTCTCTCAAACGCAGTCCACTGTTCTTAACTCTTTCTCCTTGTGATCATAACTTATATTAATAAAATTTAATGGGAAAGTCTCTTTTCTCCCTGCTTATTCCTTAAAATTTTTTTAAAAAAATCTTGTTTCAAAGATAGCTATTTCTAGGTAATGGCATCCTAATAATGGCAACATTTAATACACTCACAATTCACAAAGCAAACTGGAGGCCTCTCATGTTAAAATGAGGGTGAATTTGAGCAATACAAAAATAAAATGTAGTAAAATATACTTTGCATATCAAGCTCCAAATCTCCTTGGGAGCTAATCATATTAAAAATAAGCAAGGGAGGCCATTCCTTGCTGTTGTCATTAGGAAAGGCAAAGCATATAGTTTTTTTTATATAAAAAATTATTTATTTCATTTTTAGTGTCAAGAATATGTTGAGAGAGAGAGAGAGAGAGTGGGTCTGTCTATCATTCTTCAGGCATGATCTGGTCATGATAGAATAAGTACATCCGGTCCAAACGCCAACCGAAGAAAATTTATTTCTCATCTCAACTGGCCATGCATGGCGTCAGCTCTCATCCGTTCATCATCACGGCAGCCGGCGAGCACCATCATCGGTTCTACGAGCAAACTGAATGCGAGGCTCGATCGGAACGCAGTGGGAAATTTGAATATGAAAATCGAAACCCATCTCACCTTGGACTCTCGCTGACCAGCAAATAAGACCGGCCGGACCTACAAGCGGTCAGGTGTTCAATCTGTCACCCAAGATGGGTACGTTATTCGCTTCCGCATATAGACCTTTGAATGAACTGAAAGGACGGCCCCGTCCAATAAATGCCCGCCACCTGGCCACCAGTCCGTCTCCGACGGCCGCACAGCCGTCGACGTGTCCGGGCCCCGCCACCCATTTAACCGGTTCCGGTCTCAGTGCGCTGCGTCCGGGCAGCCGTGTCCCCTCACCCATCCACAGTCCTCTCATCGGAAATAGACAGCCACCGATTGGAAGACACCTGTCCACCACGTGATCTTGCCGCTTCCAACCGGGAATCCCTCGGGCACGAACGCCATCGTCTTAGCCCATCAATCTCGTCCACGTCCGTTCTTTCACCATAGCTGCATTTGGTGAATGATGTGCACTTCCAGCCGTTTGATCTCCGGTTTCCCGAACTTTAAAGCTATATTATTGGCCCACCGTACGGCCGACATCAGGGAGGGGAGGCAGCTAAGCGACAAGCCAACGACCCTCGCCCTCGCCCTTCCTGTCCCCCGGTCCAACGTACCGCATCGGACTAGGATCCTCTGTGCTCCACCAAATATCATCCACGAATTTAAGCTAATCAGTACTGCCACGTAGGACTGCAGAATCGACCGACATGCCAGTCATCGCACGTCGTCATAGGAAACGACGAAGAGGATCGACCCCAGTTTCTCTGATGTGATGAGTACATGCATGTATATTACCCATATCTGTCGAGCTCTGGCAGGGGGGATGAAATTAGACTGTGTGGGTGTCATGCCGCGCTGGGACGGCACCACCAACCGATCAGGAACCAATCCACCGAGGTAGGCCATAAATGCCGAGTTATATGGGTAAGGTAGAAGGCATTGGTGAGGCCGGCTCATAAATACACGCAACGCCCGGAGGCGTATTGTATGGTACCACATGTACCATCTTTCATCTGCCGTGCCATCTCACCGGGATTTTAGCTCGCACGCAATGAACGAACTTGCCACGCCTCACAGCAGTGAACAGGATATGTTCCAAGGGCATAGTTGTTAAAATCGGACGGGTTGACCAATTGAATCGAAACCCCAAAGATTAATCTAATTTAATTTTAACATAAAATCAAATATATAAAATTCAAAATAACTTGATCAATCATCATTTATTCGTGAATCGCCAATCCAACTGAATTGGATCACGGATTTATCAATACCGTTTCAAATTTTTTCTTTGATGTTTAAATTACTGAGAAAGAGTTTATGCCAATTTTTTTTTGATGAAGAAAGAAAAAAGATCATGCAAAGAAGAGCAAAAAAGAAAATAAAAAAAAAAAAATAATGAAAATATGAAAACTTTATGAGAATCAAGATGAAAAATAGAAATATAAAGAAAATGATGAAAAAAAAAAAACTCAAATAAAAATTTTCTTTAATTTTTTTTTTAAAAAAAATAAATAAACTAAATGAATACGCAGATTTAAAAACAAATTTTAAATATTAAATAAAATATCAAAAAAATAAAAAAATATAAAAATTAATATTTATATGTTTATTTTATTAAAAATTAATTTTTATTAATAAATATATTTTTATATTAAAATAATTTAATTAGTAGTTGAATCGATGATCCAATGGTTGAATCAGTGATTCAGTATTCTAAATCCTTGGTGGAATCAATGTTCGGACTGAGTTTGATAACTATGGCCAGGGAGACAGTCACCACCTCGTTCATTGTTAAATTTTTTTACACCCGTATCAATCGTTCCAAATGCTCCGTTGACTTGTGCATCACCTTTGTTGTGGGTCCACGGTAACTGGTCCATGCTCTAAGAGCAGTCATCGAACTTCGTGTTTGTTTGAACGGTTGCAAATCTTGTTCATGATATATTTTTAATCCAACTTGTGTTGAAAATTAAATCTGAACCTTTTGGTGAAGACCATCACCATGAAGCCCAAGAATCATTCATGTTTAATCATAAGAATCCATAATCGATAAACGAAGCGTACCTGAATCCATATTGCTTGATTGCTCTCCAGAGTCCTGCGTTGGCCTTCTGATCAACACGTACTCCCAAGAGCCCTTTAGAATTTTCTCTAGGCTATTCTTTCTGATGATAGGATTCAGAGAAGAAGGTCGTACATGCGATCCAGGGACCATAACCGCTATATATAGATAATTTCATCATTATCTTTTGGTATTTCTATTTTAGCCTATCATAAAAATAGAAATAACCCCTTAGGTCTCTACACATTAAAGGGCCACACCTAATCAGATACATTAAAGCTCAAATCACTGAAACCTCAGCTGATCACTTTTAATTGGGCTTAACCTTATTTGACAGTCCGCAACACATAATTATTTCACATATAAGCCAATGTTGGATTAAAAATCCAACAATCTCCCACTGGGCTATATGTGTAACCTTATAATTATGTTGCAAAATAACTAAATGAGCTCAATTTTACTCTTATTACTGAAATGTATCTATAACCAATCCGGTCCATCAACCATACCAACATAGGATCAAAGCGGCCTTTGTTATATCTATCATAACTCGATCCATCAACGGTCACGTATGTTGATACAACTAAATGACATGGATCATGATGTAGATGTGTAGCATAAAAATTACATGTAATGTGATCTTAATGTGCCTATTTCCAACTGGTCCTTCTTAAACTTGAGTGAGATCAAAACTTTAACATGATTGTATAGAGTGTACTGAACTGAATGAAATACTTTATTTCTGATCAGAAAATATTCAAACACATAAGTGTGTACAAACCAAACATAAAGCATAAAATAGAAGCAATACAAACTCCCACTGAATCTAAGCATCGTCATGCTCTATAATGCCCATGTGAGCAGTATGCTCATGAAAGACCTTGGATGGCACACCCTTTGTAAGGGGATCTGCAACCATGGAGTTTGTCCCTATATGCTCTATAAAAATCTGACCACTCTGTACTCTTTTCTTTACAACTAGGAACTTGATGTCAATATGCTTTGACTTAATCGAGCTCCTATTATTGTTGAATACAATACGGCTGACTTGTTGTCACAAAATAACTTTAGCGGTCTTTTAATTCCTTCCAATATGCGTAGCCCAGTGACAAAGTTTTTCAGCCATATCCCATGATTGGATGCCTCATAATGTGCTATAAATTCTGCTGCCATGGTAGAGGAAGCTATAAGTGTATGTTTTGCACTTATCCAAGAAAAAGCCCACCACCTAACAAATATACATAGCCCGAAGTGGATCTTTTACTATCTTGGCATCCCATAAAGTCGGAGTCAGAATACCCAATGATCTCAAAATGATCTGATCTCCTATATGTGAGCATGTAATCTTTTGTTCTTTTCAGATATCCCATAACCCTTTTGGCTGCTTTCCAGTGATCCATTCCTGGATTGCTTAAATATCTGCCTAACACTCCAACAATGTACGCAATATCCGGACGCGTACAAACTTGAGCATACATTAGACTCCCTACAACCAAGCATAAGGAATCTTCTGCATCTCTTCAACTTCAAGGTTTCCTTTTGGGCACTAATTAATACTGAATTTATCTCCTTTAGCGATAGAGGTATCACCTGGTTTGCAATTTTCATGTCAAATCTCTTAAGTACTTTATCAATATAGCTCCTTTGTGATAATCCAAGGATACCCTGAGAACGATCTCGATGTATCTGGATTCCCAATACAAAGGGGCGTTACCAAGATCTTTCATTTGAAAATTACTTGATAGAAATCTTTTGGTTTCGTGCAACATGCATATATCATTTGTGGCAAGCAAAATGTCATCCACATACAAAACCAGAAAAATGTATTTACTCCCACTGAACTTGTGACACACACAATCATCAACTGCATTCACTTCAAAATTAAATGAGAGAATTACTTGATGAAATTCGTGCTACCATTGACGAGAAGTTTGCTTTAACCCATAAATGGATTTTATCAATTTGCAAACCATTTTCTTTGAGTCTTCTGACACAGTTTTCTGGTTGCACCATATAAATTGTCTCATCAATGTTTCCATTGAGAAACACCGTCTTTACATCCATTTGATGGAGTTTCATATCATACTGTGCAACAAGAGCCATGATTGTCCTAAAAGAGTCATTCGATGAACTGGAGAGGTCTCTTTAAAGTCAATCCCTTCCTTTTGAGTATAGCCTTTAGCCACAAGACGAGCTTTATACCTTTCCACATTACCCTTTGAATCTCATTTGGTCTTAAAAATCCATTTGCAACCAATGGGTTTCACTCCTTCTGGTAATGGGACAAGTTCCCAAACTTTATTATCTTGTATAGACTTATACTCTTCTTTCATTGATTCAATCCACTTTTCTGAATTAGAACCTTGCATGGCTTGAAGGAAGATGATAGAATCATCTTCCATTACGCCATTATTTTCCTCATGTTCCTGAAGAAACACTACATAATCATCCGGAATAGCATTCTTCCTTTCTCTAGTGGATCGCCGCAAAGGCACTTGTTCTTGAGGTTGTTGAGTTTGTACCTCTGAGGGTTGAACAATAATTTATTGTTGTTCTGAATTGCAACTTGATCATTATTAAAAGCAATTATAGGAATATGAACTAGCTGCTCTTCAGCAAGAGTAGTAGGTTCCAATTCCTCCTCAAAGACAAAGTCTCTTACTTTATTTCTCCCCCCAAATTCAATATCCTCAAAGAACGTTGCAGTTCCCATCTCAAAATTATCCTTAATTTGGGATCATAAAACTTGTAACCCCTAGATCGCTCAGAATACCCAACAAAATAGCTACTCACTGTCCTAGAGTCCAATTTCTTTTCATATGGCCTATAAGGCCTTGCCTCAACTGGACATCCCCAAACATAAAAATGCTTTAGACTAGGCTTTCATTCTATCCAAAGCTCATAAGGTGTTTTGACATCTATTTTAGTTGGTACTCTATTCAGAATGTAGGCTGTTGTCTTTAGTGCCTCTCCCCAGAGTGACTCTGGTAAGGTAGAATGATAAATCATACTCCTTACCATATCCTTAAGAGTCCTGTTTCTTCTTTCAGCTACACCATTCATGCTAGATGACCCTGGCATTGTGTATTATGGGACAATTCCACATGCCTCTAAGTATCTGGCAAATGGTCCTGGACATTATTCACCTGATCCGTCATATCTACCGTAATATTTACCACCACGATCAGATCTGACTCCTTTAATCCTTTTGTTGAGTTGAAGCTCAACTGCAGCTTTAAATTATTTGAACACGTCCAAAACTTGGGACTTTTTATGAATAAGAAATAGGTATGCATATCTTGAATAATCATCTATGAATGATACAAAATACTGTTGACCATTCCAAGAAGGTGTAGGAAATGGTCCACAAATATCCGTATGTATCAACTCTAAGACTTTCATAGTTCTATATGCACTCAATTTCTTTATTTTGGTCTGTTTGCCCTTAATGCAATCAACACAGATATTAAAGTCTGTAAAATCAAGAGAATCCAAAATTTCATCTGACACAAGTCGTTCAACTCTATTTCTAGAGATGTGACCTAATCGCTTATGCCATAATATTCCTGAATTTTCATTGCAAATTTTACGCTTAGTACATCTTGATTCCATATTCAGGGTTCCATTATAAGAAGCAATAGTATCAAGCAAATATATATTGTCATACACCATAAGAGAACCAGTTCCAATAATATTTGAATTTAACGAAAGACTAAACTGACTATTTCCAAATAAACAACAATATCCTAATTTGTCCAAAGCTGAAATAGAAACCAAATTTTGTCTAAATAACAGTACTACAAAAGTGTCTTTCAAATCTAAATAATAATCAGAACTTAATAACAATCTAAAATGCCCAATTGCCTCCACATCTACCGACTTGCCATCTCCCGTATAAATGCGTCTTTCAGCATCAGTTGGCCTTCGGTAGCTTAGGCAACCCTTCATCCATTGAAACACTGATATTAGTAGTAGCACCAGAATCTAACCACCAAATGTTTCTAGATACTAAAGCTATATTCACTTCAAAACATGCTATATTAAGAAATGTACCTTTTTTTCATGCCATGCATGATACTTTGAACATTCCTTCTTAATATGTCCAGGCTTATTGCAGAAGAAATAACTATCCTTATCATGATTTTGTTTCTTCTTTGCTGGACCCTTAGCAGCCTTATTTTTTATTTTCTTACCTTAATCCTTGCCCTTGAAGTTATTACCATTAAGGACCGGCACTGAATTGAGTTAACAGAAATATTAGCAACATTAGCTATAAAATAAAAGCAATACATAAATAACATGCTCATATAAATAATTAATACCAAATATCAATAAATTCAAATTAATGGTAAATCCCATCTCAAGATACCCAATGCAACATTAATATCAAGTCTTTGAAAATAATATTAACTGCTAGTGGTACTCTTGTTGTAATGATCAAATACTAACAATAATGTATGTCAAATAATAAATCTATCTTTGGATCGACTTATTACTCACATGTAAATCCTTATAATCGTTATGTGTTTACCATCACACATATGTGTAGTTCGGCCAGGCATTAACCTTTCTTTGGGCCAATTAATACCCGCATGAAACATACATACACAACATCCAACATCTTTCATGAACCATCTACACAAGAGAGGTCACTTTGGTGATATCTCATTTCAATTAGTTCAATTTCGAATGATGGACAAATTTATTAGGCATAAAAATACCATTAATTTGAATTTGATTGAACTTTTTTTAAAAAATAACGATATGTTATTTTGAGGTTCCAACTTAATCTTTATAACAGAAAAATAATTTATCCTAATGGATAAAGCTTTACTTTATGGAACCAATTAAATCATGCGGAAGGAGGTTGCTCATGCTTATGAAATTAATAATAATAATTTTTAATGAAAGCCCAAAAATATTGCCAAAGGCATAAACCGGTTCAAAATTCATGCATTAATTATTCATAAATGTTATCCCCTCCTATATCAGTTTATAAAAATGGCCAAACCGGATTCCACGTCAATTTTAGCGGAGCCTACGGAGATGAGTTCCATAATTTTCTTTAGACTTCTGGTGAAGAAATTCCATGCCCCTTTTGGAGATTTAATTCCACGGAATATGGCGTTATAAATTAATAAAAACTGGAGGAATTTCACGCAAGGAAAGATTTTCTAGAATTCCATGCAACTTCCTTTGGAGTTCCATGGAACTAATTTATGCAATGCCCTCCGTTACCTCCACGGATTGCGTGCATTAATGCCATGCATTTGTGGCTACAACCAAATTTTCAGCAAAAAAATCGGCCATACAAGATCCTACGAAAATTCTTTCCAACTGAGTGGACATAATAGGAAAAAAATTCCTAAATGGTTCCCTTAAAAAAAATGAGATAAAATGTCAAAAATATACCTCAACGCATTATGATTTTAAAAGGAAATGAATCCCATTTGGTTACCTCGGAATCCCACGTGATAGAATCCGTTATCCCAATAAAATTTATGGAAATCATGTTAGGTAATGAAATTCTGGAAATATTAGGATTTCCTTTTCTTTCCTAAAGCCCACCAAAGATTTGAGGGAAGGAAATCTGGATTCACAACCCCCTTTCGAGAGCGGATATGGAAACCCCATGCAAACCCAGATTTCCAACGCAATATCCCAACGAGGATTCGGTTCACAAAAAAAATGGCCAAACGGTCATATTTTCAATGGTATTCCAAGATTGCAACTCCATGCGCCCCTTTTCTATGCTATTCCCACGAAAATTGTGGAACTCAAAGCCAAGGGAAAACCTCAAATTTTTTTTAATTGCATAATAAAAAAAACAATCTGATTTCCAACAAAGGCAATGCATTCAAAAAAAATCAGGAGAAAAAAATTCCAATGAATTGAATGCATTGCCGATGACTTCTTTTATTTAAAATTAAATATAAATTTAATTTTATCAAAATTTAACTTTATTTTATTATATAAAAGTTATCTGATCTGTCTTTTAAAATGAAAAGGACCGCGTGAGACTTACGATGCAGCGAATATCTTTCGCTTTTAACATCAAAATTCATAATTATTTTGATACACTATGACTTTTATTTAAAAATCTAGATCTATAGATATTAAAAATATCATTGGCATCAAAATAAAAAAAACTAATGAATGTTTGTCTCACGGTTACTGAATAAAACCAAAGAAGTCATATGCACAAATACAAATATCAATGCATATAACCAAAAATTTTCTCAATGATTCAATATGAATAGGGCTCTGATACCAATTGTTGGAAATTAAATCCGAACCTTTTGGTGAAGACCATCACCATGAAGCCCAAGAATCATTCATGTTTAATCATCAAGAATGCATAATCGATAAACGGAAGCATACCTGAATCCATATTGCTTGATTGCTCTCCAGAGTCCTATGGTTGGCCTTCCAGATCAACACGTACTCCCGATGAGCCCTTTAGAATTTTCTCTAGGCTATTCTTTCTGATGATAGATTTCAGAGAAGAAGGTCGTGCGTGCGATTCAGGGACTATAACCACTATATATAGATAATTTCATCGTTATCTTTTGATATTTCTATTTTAGCTCATCATAAAAATAGAAATAATCCCTTAGGTCTCTACACATTAAACAGCCATACCTAATCAGATACATTAAAGCCCAAATCACTGAAACCTCAGCTGATCACTTTTAATTGGGCTTAACCCTTATTTGATAGTCCGCAACACATAATTATTTCACATATAAGCCAACGTTAGATTAAAATCTAACAATTGGCAGAGAGAAAGAATTAGGACGAGACAAGGTGTTTCTCTAAGAGAGAGAGAGAATATGATCGCAAGGAATGCAGCATTTTTATATTTTTAAACCTGTGTCATCCTCTGCGCCTCCCAATGACAACAATTTATCCTATGTTGCCGGTCGTTAACTTAAACTTGTCAACGTGATAAGCTTGATCATCCATCCAAGTATGGCTAGGGATAGCAACCGAAGAGATTTGGAATGGGGAGTCAATTTTATTAAAAATTAATTTTTATTAATATAAATATATTTTTATATTAAAATAATTTAATTAGTAGTTAAATCGATGATCTAATGGTTGAATCAGTGATTCAGTATTCTAAATCCTTGGTGAAATCAATGTTCGGACTGTGTTTGATAACTATGCCCAAGGAGACGGTCACCACCTCGTTCATTGTTAAATTTTTTTACGCCCGATCGTTCCAAATGCTCCGTTGACTTGACTGCATCACCTTCATTGTGGGTCCATGGTAACTGGTCCATGCTCTAAGAGCAGTCATTGAACTTCGTGTTTGTTTGAACGGTTGCAAATCTTGTTCATGAAATATTTTTAATCCAACTGGTGTTGAAAATTAAATCTGAACCTTTTGGTGAAGACCATCACCATGAAGCCCAAGAATCATTCATGTTTAATCATCAAGAATCCATAATCGATAAACGGAAGCGTACCTAAATCCATATTGCTTGATTGCTCTCCAGAGTCCTACTGTTGGCCTTCTAGATCAACACGTACTCCCAGAGAGCCCTTTAGAATTTTTAGGCTATTCTTTCTGATGATAGGATTCAGAGAAGAAGGTCGTGCGTGCGATTCAGGGATCATAACCACTATATATAGATAATTTTATCGTTATCTTTTGGTATTTCTATTTTAGCCCATCATAAAAATAGAAATAACCTCTTAGGTCTCTACACATTAAAGGGTCATACCTAATCAGATACATTAAAGCCCAAATCACTGAAATCTCAGCTGATCACTTTTAATTGGGCTTAACCCTTATTTAATAGTCCGTAACACATAATTATTTCACATATAAGTCCAATGTTGGATTAAAAATCTAACAATTGATAGAGAGAAAGAATTAGGACGAGACAAGGTGTTTCTCTAAGAGAGAATATGATCGCAAGGAATGCAGCATTTTTGTATTTTTAAACCTGTGTCATCCTCTGCGCCTCCCAATGACAACAATTTCTCCTATGTTGCCGGTCGTTAACTTAAACTTGTCAACGTGATAAGCTTGATCATCCATCCAAGTATGGCTAGGGATAGCAACCGAAGAGATTTGGAATGGGGAGTCAATTTTTCATATCTGGTTCCATTTCTAATCGGTGAATGATTTTTCTCTATCCTTATTCCTCGTTTCCATCAAGAACTCTCAATCTCTCTCTCGATCTCTCTCTCTCTCTCTCTCTCTTTTTTAGAGAATTGGCTACTTATTTTGGATCCAATTCTCTTTAAAAAATATAAAATTTAAAATACATTAAATTGATAGTCTTTCAAAATACATTAAAAAGTTTAAATTTACAAAGGTAGGAATTTTGAAGATATATTTGAGAAATATCTATTTAATAAGGGTGTAATGGTAATTTTATATTTAAGAAAAATATTCATATTTTGATGCTAAGTTCGAAGATGGAGACTGTAGTTTTCTTGATTATGGTCTCATTCACCTATTCATATTCAATGAATTTTCAAAATTCTCTTCATCCCCACTTTCATTTTTATTAAATCCCTCTAAATTTGCTATTGTTTGAGTGATTCTCCATGGATATCCAATCCCCATTATCATCCTTTCTGTATAGCCAACTAGATCCTTGACTTCCATAATTATGAATGTAACTCAAATATGCATTTTATTAGGTTGACCTGATAATGATGTGGACCAGTTGCAAAATTAACCTACAAAAGAAGGTTGCAAAAATAAAAATTATACAAAAATAATGTACTATTTCTAATTTTATTAATTATATGATTTGAATATATTGAGCTTGGACAACAAGTAGCCAAAAATTATATATTATTTTGTATCATTTAAATTACCTAAGTTTTGACCATTAAATATATATAGAATAAGAATCTCTAATTTAATGGTGCATCTATAGTTTAGAAATAATATATTACTTTCAATTCTTAGAATATCAATATTGGACACTCATTGACTAGTCGTAATTTAATTAAATTGAAGTGAAGATATGCCAAATTATATCTCAGGCTTTATTTAGTAGAGCTTTGAATGGTTTAAAAGCACTTTTGAAGGAGTAAAATGCTTTCTCAAATTTTTTTAAAAATGTTTAATAAAAATTATAAAAAGTACTTTTACAATAATGCAGAAGCTGTTAAACACTCTATTTAAGAAAACTCAAATTTGAAGGTTTCTTTGCAAAACTCTACTTGAAAAGGCTTTTTTATTAGACTTATATCCAAGGTTTAAATCAGAAAAGCAAATATTTGATATTATATATATAACTATAATATAACTATAATAATATAATATATTAAATTATTATTATAATGTTATAGATTTATTATAATTATATATTAATATTACTATAATTATAATGTATTTGCAGTGTATAATAAGATATAGTATTATAAATTAATAAATTACTACAATATAGTATACTAATTCATATAATATTATTAGATTATATAACATTATAATGTTATAATATTATAATAATATATTATGGTAGTTTTATATTATAGTCATTATTATATTAGAACATTTTTACGTTTTTTATATTGTATTACAATATATAATATGATATATTTTAATATTATTATGATATAATATTATATAATAATATTGTTAAATAATTTATAATAATAATTTTTATTGTCTTAAATAGTGGAAAGCACTATATTAATGCTTTTTTATCATTTTTATTTTAAAAGTATTCTTTTAGTTTGGTTATCAAATTGACGTTGAAGTTTCATAAGATTTTTAAAACTAGTCATGAAATAACAAATATTTTTTAATAAAAATCTCACTAACAATAGCTTAGCTAAACAAAGCCATAGCTTACTTCATATGTAATATGTGACCGTATGGGAGAGCATCGGAAGAACATATAAAAAAGAGGCTATAAAAAGAACGTATCTATTACTTCATATGTACGTAATATGTGGCCGTATGCGAGAATCCTAAGTTTTCAATTTCGTTCCGGAAAACAGATGATGATATGATTTACAAATCATTGTTCACAGAGCTGGTCCTCTTAAAATCTTGTGGTCAAAATAAAACGAGTCAACTAATAAAAAATTAGTCCCCTGGCCTGATCCTTGTTTACGGCAGCGATGCTCAATACTTTGTTTTTTACGAGGAAAACTCTCCATACTTTGTGACCGGACCGGACCGGATCTGATGATTTAGCCAGACCAGTCTACGAGGATAGCGCTGTAATTAAGTTGAGTCATTCACTAGCTAGCTACTTAAGGTTCGATAAAAACTTATTTATGTTCAGCTCATCATGTAAATAAATTAAGCTTGAGCTTCATTTTAGAGTTCATTTGATAAACGAGTCAAGCTTGTGCATGAGAGTAGATTCGATTAGAAGCTTACGAAACAGCTCGATTAAGAGCCCATAAGACAACTTAATTAGGAGCTCGCGAGTAGACTCGATTAGAAGCTCGTGAATAAGATGTCCTTTCATCTTCTCTAAAAGTTTAATTTGAGTCGAGCTTGAAATAAGTTTAATTCAAGCTCGAGCTTCAAACGAATTTTTTCTGAGTCGAGCTTGTCGAGCTTTTAATCATACCAAATGAGCGAGTTCGAGTTGAGCTCGAATCGACCCAAGCTTTTTGTAATCGAGTTTGGACCAAGTTTGAATATAATTTTTTAAATTTTAAACGAGCTCGAGCTCGAGTATTTGTTAATGACATGAGCTTGAGTATTGAAAAGCTCGGTTACAATCCTGTTCAAAAACATAAAGTTTTTAAAAATAAATAAAAGAAGGAGGCTCTATATATATATATATATATATATATATATATATATATATATATATATATATATATATAGAGAGAGAGAGAGAGAGAGAGAGAGAGAGAGAGACCAATACATCATGCTTATCTTGGAGATCATCAGTGGGATCTCAAACCAACAGTTATCAGCCGGAGAGTAGCCTTGTTAACACTGATCGATCTGACAGAGTGGTTGGGTGGCTGATGTATAACATTCATAGTACTAGCTTTGACAGCAAAGGTGACGGTTTAGGTGCGACTCATACGAACAGATGACGTTATCCCCAGTAATTGCAGTCATTTGGAAAGCATAGAAAACAAAAGGTTTTGAGAAAAGCAATCGCCTTCACATCAGCTTTGAAGCTTTGATCAGCGTCTCCACTTAATAATATATGTCCTGTAATTTTGAGTGTCCAAGGGAGGAAGGAGCAGAAAAAGAGAAAACCTTATAGCTTTGACAAATTAGTCATACACTTCACCCCATCTAAATAACCGGCATTATATATGCAGCAGCAATCACTACAGAATTTTAAATCATAGCAACTCGAGAGATGAGAGAAGACTTGGGAGAGTGGAAGGAGAAATCAAGGAGGAAAAATAAAAAAATAAAAAATAAAAAAGAAAGAAAAGTCGGACGTGACGACGCATAAACAGCGAGTGATGGCGGGTCAAAGCGTGGATTTCTGTTCCTCGCGTCGCTCTCTTCTGTTTTTTTTTTTTTTTTTTTTAACGAAAATAAAAATTATCTTACTTCCAAATTTAAATCTTAAAACGATGAGTCACTGAGGTCACAATCTAATTAGCTACTGAGTTGACTTCTCTAAATCTAAATTTTTTAAATTTTTTAAAGGATAAACCAAATATCGTGAAGTAAAAGATTAATTAAAATATGATCATCGTAATTCTATCAAAGTCATTGGATAACAGTAAGAGAATCTTATCAATAAGAAGACAGTGAACATAAAAAATCTGAGTGGCATAGAAAATATTCGTTCAAATCATGTACAGCTCGGTCAATGAAATAAAAAAGTCTAAAAAATCAAGATGATCAGCAGCTAGCATAGCACTATTAATTTTATAAATTATAAATGTTAAATCAATAAGTCTGCTTCAAATACTATAATCGAATTTGGTTTTAACAAATTTTATGAATAATTTTTTTTAAAAAAATAAAAATTATAAGCTGATTTGCTATCGATGGAGCAAAGAACGCTCAGTGGCTTGGACCATTGCAGAGAGATGGTGCATGTATTCGGTGGATAAGGAGACTCATGTCACTCTCTTTGACCCCACTAACGCCGTGTGGATCCAGGGGAGTACATATTGGTTTAGGATAAAGACAGAGAGGGTGGACCCCACTGAGGAACCAAAGAGAATCTATCAATCAGCCACGTCAGTATCTATGTCCTGTCTTGTCGAATCGATGATATCCGGGTCTCTCGCAGTCACGAGCTTCCGAAATCGCACGGGACGAGGGAAACACGGAATTAAAGAAAGCAAAGCAAAACAACGAAAAAATAAAAGCCGTCTATATATATATATATATATATATATACGTACGATTACTTTGCCAACTTTGGCTGCTTCGTGCTACGATCTAAAATATTTTTCGCTAACCACTAACAACACCTGCTCTCACGCTCAAAGCCTGATGCGGGGGGGGGGGGGGGGGATAGATCTAAATCTTTTAATTAAAGATATTTTAAACATTTATAATCTATTAATACTTTTTAGATTATCGAAAAATTAATGCTGCGATCGATTATGTTGCTTTTTCTATCGTTCATAACTTTGCAGGTAATTTGATATTCTGATTCCTTGTTCTATCATATTACAGCAAATTTTATATTCTGATATTTCGGACTTGATTCATGTCAGAATGATGTGATTATTCGTCTGTAAAAAAAAAAAAAAAAAACCTGACGCAGGAGCTGCGAATTAAGAGCAAAGCTGAATCGTTGACCAATTAGCTCGGAACAAAGCTGTTTATGAATCCTTGGGTTACCTTACCGATCATATACACATAAAAATTCTATGAAGCCCTCAACCACTTGTCAATTTCACAAGCAAGCAAAAATACTTTGATATCGTTTATGAATCCTTGGGTTACCGATCATATACACATAAAAATACTTTGATATCATTTTATACGTACTATAGATATGCATACATCTATACATATATTGCATACACATATGCCTTCATGTGCATATATCCATATATAATATATTAAAGGTGTTAACGGATTGATAAGAGATTTCAGCCTCAACGAAATCACCGTACAAAAGAGTTGGATTTAGATTTACCTTTATTGAAATTTCAAAGTTAAAATTGCATTGAAAAAAAAAAAAACATTAATGCAAGTGTCAGTAGATGATCAAGTTTAACTTCATCCATGTCCAAACTCAAAATATATTTATTAAATTCAAATCCAAATTAAATCTAATTTGTTTTATACAATTATGTTGGACCCAAAAAAACTATTGGTCGCCTTGTTAAATTTTGAGTAGAGATTAGGTATTTAACAAGATTCATAACCATACTTTTTGACTACTACTACAAATTATTTAGTATATCCAAAATTTTATCACACAAACCATAGAATATGAGAATAGAATGAAATATACAATGCAGAAAATTGTATTTGCTATAGGGTCTCTATTCCAATACTTTTTTTGTTACTTAAAATATTCATGCCATTAAAAGACATGAAGCATATACCATATATCGTACAACAATCAATCTCAATATAGATATTAGACCACAACAAATATATTATAAAAATACTACTATAAATGATGTGGATAAGAGTTTTACAGAATAAGATGAATGTTTCATAATTTGAAAAAAAAAAAAATTGATATCATATAACACGTGTATTCATGTAATAATTCATGCATGCATATAATCTAGCTATCTTACAAGCTTTCAAATCTAGTTTCAAGGCCCAAATTCAATCCAATATTTTATTAATTAAATTTATTTTACATCAAAAACTTATTCGATTAAGAAAAATATTGTATAATATTTATTTTAATTTAAATATTATACTTAATAAAAATTCAAATGCAAGTAAGTAAGAAAAAGTTTCAAATTGAACAATTTATATACTATTATTCTAGTCTTCAATGAAGAGTGTCAATTCTAGATAAAATGACTTGAACTCAATATGGAGTTAGCAATTTTTGATTGAATATAAATAAATTTGGATCAAGCATAAATGAGTTTTGGTAAAAAAAAATGGATTAACCTATTAAACATGATTAATAAACATGTTATATCTTATTTTGACTGATGAATTTAAAATTGACTCGATTGACATAATTATTAAACAAATTAACTAATATAATATAACTAGAAAATCTGAACACAACTCATTAGATCTATTTCACTTTTGTTAGAAAATTACTTATGCTTCTTTTTTTAATATATAAATAAGATAGAAAGGAAAAAAAATTAAGAAACAAAGATTGTTTTGAATATCTTGATAAATAAAATTTAAAATATAAATCACATAATTTAGCCAGAATAAAATATGATGTATGATTATATAGGTCAAAAATAGATCATTTTGCATTAATTTGAACATGATTTGTATATTAAGTTATGTAGATTATTTGAGATAATTTTATAATATATAGATTTTATTTGGATTTATATTTCCAATATAGCAAACGAATGTATCAGATTTGGCTTTACATATTGACATGCTCATTCATCATCGATAGACATGATGACGTGCCACCTCTATATATCCTTATTGGGCAAAACTTTTAGGCTGTGTTTGATATAAAGGATAAAAGGGATATCCCTTGGATATTTTCTTTATCCCTAAAAGCTATAAATAGGAAGGATAGTTTTGAAAAAGTTTAATCAAAGGGATAATTCATAGTTAAACATGGATTATTCCTTGAACTTTTTTTTCTAAAGATCCAGAAATAACTAGAGTTATTCCTTGATAGCAAAGCTGTTATTTTAAAAAAATAATTATTTTTTAAACTATTTTTTAAATAAATACTGTTGGAATTATTGTTCAATTATAAAGAAAGAAGATAAATAATAAAAGTGGGCACAAGGCACGTGCATATGACATATATTTAAATAAGTTTCAAATGGATATATTGTTTGAAAGGATATGTCATGATTCAAAAGGATGATTCAAAAGGATAAATCACTCGAAAGGGATACGTCCTTTCATGAAAAGGTGCTTTTCAAAATCAACCGTTATAATTCAAATAGATATATCACTTAAGAGGATATATATGTTATGATTCAAACGGATAGATCACTTGAAAGGGATACGTCCTTTCATGAAAAAGGTGCCTTTGTGTCTATAAAACTAATGATAGATAGAACTGAGAGTATTGAATATCTATCATCTTATCTCTTCTCCAGAAATACTGTGTTCTGATTTCTTAGAGATTTTTCACTATTGCTTCGGTGCAAATTCTCTCAAGGCTTGTCAGATCCTAAAAGATATTTGCAAGAATTAATCTCACAAGCAACTCTGAAGAGAGGGGGAGGGCAAATAACGCTTTAAGGAAAGCGTATACATACGTGTTTCAAGTCTTCTCTTATCCCCAAAATTTTAGTCTTATCCAAAACAAAAAGGAAAAGATTATCTCCTTCCCAACAATCTTAAAGCGTTATCTGTGGTTATGGAGATTGATACTGCAAACGCCACCATCAAACCCTGAAGATTTTATATGTTCTTGATCCTGATCTTGAAGCAATTCCAGAACCTTCTGACAAGGACTCTGAAGAGAGAAAGGCAGCACGTAAGAAACGACAAGAGGATGAACTCATATGTCGTGGTCATATTTTGAATGCCCTATCAGATTGTCTCTATGATCTATACACTGATAATCCATCTGCAAGAGATATCTAGCAAGCACTAAATATAAGGCTGAGGAGGAAGGTATAAAGAAATTTCTTATCTCTAAATATTTTGATTTCAAAATTCTTGATGATAAACCTATTTTGCCTCAAGTACATGAATTACAAGTGATTGTGAACAAACTGAGGGCTATGAAGATTGAACTTTCTGAATCTTTCCAAGTTGGTGCCATTATAGCAAAAGTACCATCTTCCTGGAAAGGCTACAGAAAAAAGTTACTTCATAATTCTAAAGAT
Organism: Calamus simplicifolius; assembly: GCA_900491605.1. NCBI lineage: Eukaryota > Viridiplantae > Streptophyta > Magnoliopsida > Arecales > Arecaceae > Calamus > Calamus simplicifolius. The sequence continues at coordinate 719,788 of UESW01004332.1, forward strand.
TTTTCTTTGAAAAATATTCAGAAATACCTACGAATCGAAGAGGAATCGAGGGAAAGAGATAAGAATGAAAATTCTTATGAAGGCCTTACTAAGGCAAATGCAGTGAATAAGCTCTCATAGGCCAATAAAGGCAACCAAAATAAAGAAAATTTTTTGAGTCCTAAAAAGATCAAGGAAAGTTCAAGAAATTTAAAAACCAAAAGATGACCAAGGGAGCATGCTTTTTTTGTGGCAAATCTGGGCATTATGCTCGTGATTGCAGGTTTAAGAAGAAAGCTAACCAAGAGGCAAAGGTGAACTCCGTGAAGGAAATTGAAGAAATTATTGCTGTTGTTGGTGAGATCAACACTGTTCAAGGCAAGATTCCTGGCTGGTGGTATGATACGTGTGCCACAGTCCATGTTTGTTATGATAGGTCACTGTTTAAAACCTATCATGAAGAAATTGATGGACATGAGATTCAAATGGGAAATAAAGGCCGATCCAAGGTGTTAGGCAAAGGAACTATGGAACTTTTCTTCACTTCTGGAAAGAAAGTTACCTTGACTAATGTTCTTCATGTCCCTGATATGAATAGGAATCTAGCTAGTGGGGATCTTTTGGAAAAACCTGTAATAAAATCAGTATATGAAGCGGAAAAACTAATTTTATCCCGTAATGGTGTCTTTGTTGGAAAAGGCTATTCATGTGATGGAATGGTCAAATTATGTATTGCTGATAATGCTATTAATAATAATGATGCTTCTGCTTATATGGTTAATTCTGTTTCTTTATGGCATGGTAGATTAGCACATGTAGGAATTAGCACTATGAAGAGAATGATTAAATATGGTTTAATTTCCTATGATAATGTTGATAAATTTGAAAAATGTGAAATATGTGTTAAATCAAATATGGTAAAGAAACCTTTTAGTAATGTTAAAAAAATTCTCAATTATTAGATCTCATACATTTAAATATATGCGAACTAAATGGTATGTTAACCAGAGGTAGTAATATATTTTATCACATTTATAGATGATTGCTCAAGATTTACTTATGTTTATTTATTGAAACATAAAGATGAGGCTTTTAAAATGTTTAAAGTTTATAAAGCTGAAGTAGAAAATCAATTAAGAAGAAAAATCAAAGTTCTTAGAAGTGATAGAGGAGGAGAATATTTTTCAAATGATTTTAATATATTTTGTGAAGAAAATGGTATTATTCATGAATGTTCTGCACCTCGAATACCTGAACAAAATGGTTTGGCTGAAAGAAAAAAATAGAACTTTTCCTGAAATGATTAATGTAATGTTATTAAATGTTAAATTATCATTCAATTTATGGGGTGAAGCTCTCCTTGCTGCTTGTCATATTCTTAATAGAATTCCTTTAAAAAGAAATAAAATTTCTCCTTATCAATTATGGGTATTTCAAAGTGTGGGGGTGTCTTGCATATTACAAAAATAATGATCCCAAACGGACCAAGTTGGGTCCAAAAGGAATTAGATGTGCTTTTGTAGGTTATTCTATAAATAGCAAGGCATATAGATTCTTAAATTTAGAGTCTAATGTAATAATAGAATCTAGAGATGTGAATTTTTTGAGCATTTATTAATTTTAGAAAATAAATCTCAAACTCTTATTAGTGGAGGATCACAATTGAAGACATATTCTAAGAGTGAAGATCAACAACCTAGTGAACCTCGTAAAAGCAAAAGAATACAGAAAGCAACAGAATTAGGACATGATGAGATTGACTCTCAACTTATCTCCTTTTACTTAGTAGAAAAAATAGAAAAAAAGTCATGAGAACAACTCCTTTTGTTCTTCAAGTTGAAGATGATCCTAAAACTTACAAAGAAGCTATGTATTCTAGAGATGCTGCTTTTTGGAAAGATGTTATAAATGATGAAATGGATTCTATTATATCAAACCACGCTTGGGAACTTGTTGATTTACCCCATGGTTCTAAACCCATTGGTTGTAAGTGGGTGTTTAGAAGAAAGTATCATACTAATGGAATTCTTCATACTTTTAAGGCTAGACTAGTAGCAAAGGGGTTTCGACAAAAGAAAGAAATTGATTATTTTGATATATATGCTTCAGTAGCAAGAATAACTTCCATTAGAATTTTATTTGCTTTAGCATCAATCCATAATCTAATTTTCATCAAATGGATGTTAAAACTGCATTTTTAAATGGTGATCTTAATGAAGAAGTTTACATAGAACAACCAGAAGGCTTCATCTTGCCTGGAAATGAACATAAAGTGTGTAAGCTTGTTAAATCACTATATGGTTTAAAACAAGCATCCAAACAGTGGCATGAAAAATTTGAATTTACTATTCTTTCAAATGGTTTTGTTCATAATATTGCAGATAAATTTTTTTATACAAAAGTATGTGATGAATATGTGATATTTGTTTGTTTATATGTTGATGATATGTTAATAGTGAGCAATGACATGGGAGGTGTCATAGAAACAAAGAGGTTTCTATCTTCCACATTCAAAATGAAGGATCTTGGACATGTGGATACCATTCTAGGTATCAAAATAACTAAAGATAGTGGGGGTTATTTTTTGAGCCAAACACATTATATAGAGAAAGTGTTGAACAAATTCAACCACTTAAAAATTAAGGAAGCTAGTACCCCGATTGATCCAAGTATCAAGCTTCTAAAGAATGATGGAAGAGTTGTAGCTTAAATTGAATATGCCAGTGCTATTGGTAGTCTTATGTATGCGGCTTAATGTACAAGACCAGATATAGCATTTGCTGTTAGTAAATTAAGTAGATTTACTAGCAACCCAAGCTATGAGCATTGGAAGGCCATTGAGAGAGTTCTTGGTTATCTTAAGAAAAACAAGAATCTTGGTCTATTATACTCAAAATTCCCTGCTGTATTGGAAGGATATACCGATGCAAGTTGGATATCAAGGGTGGGAGATAATAAATCTACCACTGGTTGGGTGTTTACACTAGCGGGTAGTGCAATATCTTGGAAATCCAAGAAACAAACTTGCATTATACACGCAACAATGGAGTCAGAGTTTGTGGCTCTAGCTTCAGCAGGATATGAGGCTGAGTAGTTAAGGGATCTTCTATTAAAAATCCCATTGGCTTGTGAGAATATTTTAACCGTATCAATACATTGTGATAGTTAAGCTACTTTAGCCAGAGCATACAACGAAGTGTACAATGAAAAGTCTAGACATATTAGTCTAAGACATGATTATATAAGGAATCTAATTAAAGATGGAATTATCTCCCTTACTTTTGTAAAATCAAGTACAACTTAGCGAATCCTTTTACTAAGCCTTTGGCCAGAGACTTAGTGAAATCAACATCTAGAGAGATAGGGCTAAAACTCCTAAGTTAAAAAAAAATTATTATCAATGATGGCAACTCAACCTAATATTAGTCAATCACTAGTTATTAGGTTCAATGAGAAAAATAAATTATTGATAAATAGAGAAACATCAGTACTAATAAATAAGCCCTATCTAAGATGTAAAGTGCTGAAGTAATGTTACAGTTTAAGGAATGAGTTAATAAAAAAAACTCTTAATGAATTTCATTCTATTTAAGACAAGTATCTTAAATATAACAAAGATACTGAAAGAAATTCACCTATATGAACTTAGAGATGGTGTCGTCTCAAGGAGATTTGGAGTTTTTTCTTTCTCTGAAAAGTTCATGAATCAAGATGAGCACATGGCCATAACAGTGCTAAGTGAGTTTGGTATGAAATTTATGAACACAAGAGTTTTTATGTGTGTATATATCACCGTTTTTGTCACTAAAAATAATAGGTTCAAAGCTTTTATGATACCTAGGATTTCGACAAAGACTTGTGGTGCATACACTAAGGTAAAGTTCAAATTTAACGATACTTTACTGTATTAATATAAACTGCTTCTTTTCTGGAATATTTCTTTATATTTGAACAAGTGGGGGATTGTTGGAATTATTGTTTAATTATAAAGAAAGAAGATAAATAATAAAAGTGGGTACAAGGCACGTGCATGTGACATATATTTAAATAAGTTTCAAACGGATATATTGTTTGAAAGGATATGTCATGATTCAAAAGGATGATTCAAAAGGATATATCATTCGAAAGGAATACGTCCTTTCATGAAAAGATGCTTTTTAAAATCAACCGTTATAATTCAAACGGATATATCACTTAAGAGGATATATATGGTATAATTCAAACGGATATATCACTTGAAAGGGATACATTCTTTCATGAAAAAGGTACCTTTGTATTATAAAACTAATAACAGATAGAACTAAGAGTATTGAATATCTGTCATCTTATCTCTTCTTCAGAAATATTTATTTAAATTTTTTTTTTTTTTATGATTCAAACACTATCTTAGCTTTGCTTAAGGTAAAACCTTCGACCAGCTTATGCCGCAAATTTTTTAGCGGCAACAGCGTGCGGCGAGGATATTAAAGTCCAGTAGTTCACCCAGAAAGAAGCTTTCGAAGCCGATGCGTACTTTAATGGTGCTACGTACGATCTTTCTTTCAACCATGTACAAACTCCAAACTATTTCCCCTTTCGAGTGAACGGGCTGAGGTGCAGTTCTGCACGAAGCCAGGATTTGAATAGCAGTCTTTATGAGAGACGGGTCGTTGACTTGTCAACCAGCAAGTAACCGCCGAGGAAGGCCCTGCCTCCTCCACAAGTCACAGGAGTTGTCAGCTCACGGCTCATTCAACGTCGGGAATTGAGTCCCCCGCTCTCACTCGCATACTCCAACGGTTACCCAACGCAATGTTTCACAAGTTACGTCAAAAAAAACCTCTCCTTGATGTTATGCACCGGATCGGAGAACCAGAACCAGAACCAGATTCCACAAGTATAGAACAGGAAGAACGCTAGGTTACAATAACTAGAGTTAAACCCACCAGTTTAGCTGTACAAACGAAAGTCCAAACAGAAGCTGACCCCTCGAGTACCCATCGATCCAAACCAACAACGTAACTCCCAAGGCACTGAAAACAAGAGATCTCATTAAGCAAAACTCTGGAGTTTTAAGACCACGACATTTCAAATGCTAATTAGTAGATCGGGAGGTGAGGGCTGTGGCTGTGGCTGTGGCTTGGGGTTGGATTCTTTTGCAGGTGGTGTCTCACCACCAACTGGTGGTTGTGGCGAAGAGTCCTGGCCCTGCTTTGGAGGTGGCCTGGGGAGCTCGGTTAGGATCTGAACGACTTCCCTCATTGTTGGGCGCTCAACGCTCCGTTCCTCCACGCAGAGCATTGCGACGTAGAACACATGCATGGCTTCATGGAGAGGAACTGAGGAGAGCCTTGGGTCTAAGATTTTTAGCACTCCTTCCTTGTTTGAATCCGTCAACTTTCTAACCCATTGGACGATGTCCACTCCATCCCCGAATTCCCCCACCGGCTTCCTCCCGGTCACCAGCTCTAGGAGTACCACTCCGAAGCTATACACATCGCTTTTCTCGTCCACTTTCAGAGTGTATGCATATTCTGTGGAACCAAGGCAGAAGTGATAAAATTAATATGACTAATTAAGTCACTTGGAATGCAATCCCTGAGATCAACTGAAGCATAGAAGAAACTAGCGGCCATTTTAATGGGTCAAGGAATAAACTAGAGACCACGTCATAAGAAATTGATGCCGAATTTGTAATTCCACATCCCCAATTTGACATGCAAGCTAAAGGTGGAGATTTTTTTTTCATTCTATGGTCAGAAAGAGCAAATTAAGAGCTAAAAGTAACTTTTCCGATTAAAAAGAAACTGTCAGCCTTTCAATGACTGAAGCAAAGGCAGGACAAAGTGAAAGCCTAAAAGGAGAAGCAGAGCATGCCACCAAAACGGTTTACTGTAACAAGTCCTTGCCATTAAGCCTTTATCATTGCTATTTATGGTTAGCTAAATCAATTTTCTCTGATTATTGTCCCAATTAATTAGCTCAGTAACAAATCCAGTTAAGTAAATTAATGATGCAACAATGCAGTCAAACGCTAGCTAACAACACAGAAGACAAACAATATATGCCGTGACGAAGGAAACTATCACCTGGAGCAATGTAGCCATAGGAGCCGGCGATGGCAGACATGCATTCGGAGGTACCGGAATCCTGCAAGAACTTGGCGAGCCCAAAGTCGGCAACATGAGCTTCGAAGTTGAAATCAAGGAGGATGTTGTTGGACTTCACGTCACGGTGGAGGATCAAAGGCAAACAATCGTGATGGAGATAGCAGAGGCCCTTAGCTGCCTCCATCGCAACCTTATACCTTGTGTCCCAGTGCAAATGGCCCCCCTTCTTGCCATGGAGAACCTCCCCCAGGCTTCCATTGGGCATATACTCGTAGACCAGGAGATTGGTTTCGTGGTTCGAGCAGAAGCCGAGCAGCCTCACGATGTGGCGATGCCGAATCCTACCTAGAGTCTGGATCTCAGCCGAGAACCCATGGTCATGCGACGACCCCCGGCTCATCGCCGGCAGCCTCTTCACCGCCACTTGTTCGCCATTGGGCATCACGCCCTTGTACACAATCCCGGCCCCTCCTTTTCCAATGAGGTTCTCTTCCTTCAGGCAAGCAAGCACGTCGTCGCAGGTGAAGTCCAGGCGCTGGAAAGCTGTCAGCTTCCATGCCCGGGCCTCGCTCAACTTCTTCAAAGACCGAGCTTTGATGATGGCGGCGATGGCGAAGGCAATGGAACAGAGGAGGAGGACAATGACCAGTAGAAGCTTGAAGAAGGCCGAGAGGGGGCCGCGGGCATGGGCAGAGCCCGTGGCATTGGCACCGGCGTAGCGGCACGGGCCAAGGTAGGGCCCGCAGAGATCAGGATTGCCCACAAAGGAAGTGATATTGAAGTAGCTGAACTGGCCGGTGCCGGGAACCAGGCCGGAGAGATTGTTGTAGGAGAAATCGACGGCGGTGAGGCTCTGCATCGTGGCGATGGACGGCGGGATACTCCCTTCAAATTTGTTTCTCGATAAGTTGAGGTAGTTCAAGATCCGCATTCCGGAGATCTCTGCCGGGATCTCGCCGGAGAGATTATTCCGGCTGAGGTCCACGAAGGTTAGAAGCTTGCATTTACTGATCTCTGGGGCGATCTCGCCGGAGAAGTGGTTGCTACCGAAATCGAGCTTCGAGAGTTGCTGCAGCCGGCCAATCTCAGGCGGGATTCGGCCGGAAAACTGGTTCTGGCTGAGGACGAGCTTCTGGACGCCGGAGAAGTTGCCGATGGACGGCGGCAGGGGCCCGGAGAGGCGGTTGTTGGAGAGGCTAATCTGGCCGAGGCTCGGCGAGATCGGGGCGTCTTTGGTGTCGGGGAATCCGCCGGTGAGGAAGTTGTCCTGGAGCTCGACCTGGGCGAGATTGGGCAAGCTAAATAAACCACTAGGAATCGATCCATTGAGGTAGTTCTCCCCTAATCTCACCCGGTTGAGGGACAAGCACTGGCCGAGGGACTCGGGGATCGGGCCGAAAAGGGCGTTCCCGAGAGCGATCAGAGTATGGAGATTGTTGCCGGAGCAGAGCTCCGGTGGGAGCTCGCCGGTATGCTTATTTGAAGAGAGATCCAGGAGCTGGAGCTTGCCGCTCCGGCCGATTCCCCGGGGGATGACTCCGGTGAAGTTATTGTCCCACAGCTGTAGCACTTCCAATGCCGGCAGGTCGCCGATAAATTCCGGGACCGTGCCGTAGAGCTTGTTCCTGAATAGGTTCAGCAGGGTGAGATTCCAGAGGTCGGCAAAAGTCGGCGGGATCTCGCCGGTGAGGGCGTTGTTGGAGAGGTCCATGGACTTGAGGCTGCGTAGGCGGCCAAGCTCCGGCGGCAGCTCGCCGGAGAGGCCGTTCACTTGGAGGAAGAGGGTGTCGAGATTTTCGAGCCGGCCGAGCTCCGGCGGGATCTCGCCGGAGAGGCCGCAATTCGCGGCGTCGAACCGGACGAGGGCGGAGAGGTTGCCGATCTCCGGCGGAATGCCGCCGTCGTAGCTGTTGAAGTAGCCGATGTAGAGCTGGCGAAGGCGGCTGAGCTTTCCGATCTCTGGTGGGATGGCACCACCGAGCTCGTTGCCGGAGACGGCGAGGTATTCGAGGTGCTCCCAGCGGCCGTACTCGGGGGGGATGACGCCGGTGAAGAAGTTGCCGCCGAGGTGGAGGTGGCGGAGTTTGGGGATCTCCGCCACGTCCGCCGGCAGGACGCCGGTGAGGTTGTTGTTGTAGAGGTCCAGAACCTCGAGGTCTTTGAGGCGGCAGAGGGCGGAGGGGAAGCTGCCATTGAAGACATTGTTTGAGAGGTTAAGGTGGCGAAGGCCGGAGAGAAGGGAGAGCTCCGGTGGGATGGGGCCGGAGAGGAGGTTGGCGGCGGCGGAGAGGTTAAGGAGGTGGTGGAGGTGGCCGACAGCTGAGGGGAGGAAGCCAGAGAGGTTAAGGCCGGAGATGTCGAGGGAGACGACGCGGCGGAGGGTGGCGTCGCAGGAAACGCCTGGCCATGAGCAGTGGTCGGGGGCGGCGGTGGCGTTCCAGCTGACGAGAGCGGCGCCGGGGTTGGAGAGGGCTGACTTAAGTAAGAGGAGGGTCTTCTGGTCGTCGGCCGGGTACTCGCCGTCCAGCGGCGGCGCTCCGGCGGACGATGGCTGGAGAACGCATATCAGGAGGAGGAGGAAGGGGATAAGGAGAAGGTGCGGCGGTGGCATGCTCTCGCTCTCGCTCTCGCTCTCGCTCTCGCTCCCTCTCCAGTTCAGGGAGTAGTTTGGTGAGGGGCGAAGGTTTTATGAGAACGTTCGATTTTTTAGTTTTAAAGTGTGGGATTTTTTTTTTTTTTTTTTTTTTTGTGCTTTGCACTCGGGTTTTCAGATGCGGGGTTTATCCGATCGAGGGGTGGGGGTTGAGGCCGGTTTTTGGGCTTCGTTTCATGCATGGTTTTTGGAAACGGGAAAAGATGTCGAAAATTTCGTACGTCCGGTGGGGTGGGTAATAATTTATTGGGATTTTTGAATATTAGGGTTGGGGGAGATAAGGGGGCTCCAGTCCAGGGGACGGGCCATGGAACCGAACCGAGGAGGTCAGAATTAAGTGGGGGCATAGGTGGGACTGGGATGGGTTGATGAGGGTGTCATGTTTTGCCATGCAACGATGCAACGTTTGTGCTACATGCAAGCAAGCAGGCTACTGTCGTTCATAAGCGTCATCATCATGCACTGCAGTTCAAAGAGTATTCCGGCCGGACGGTGTGAGCATCTGAGTGACATGATGATGATGATGATGATCGTTAGTTAGGTAAGCTTAAGAGAGTGATTGCAAAAAAAAAAAAGCAGTCAGTAGTCATGCTGGAGATTGATGTCCACTTATTAAACGCAATGAAACATCTCGCTTTGTTACCAAGGACGTACGACTGCTCAGTGCAATTCGTTTTCAGATAATAATGCCACGCTTTAATGTGATACAATCAAATTTCATTTCCTTCTTTGATGGATACATTTCAATTAAATTTATGGAAAGATCGAAAAGGACGCGTGCACTCAAAAGAAATCACGTTCCTTATTGATTTCTCTATTGGAATGTTAGTAGGAACCTATTTGTTAATTTGGTTTTAAGAACTTAAAAAATGCACCTTATTGTTTGTCTCCCCTTGTCTATAGAGATCAAGACACCAAAGTCATTTTTCCAATGGAATGCGTACCCTTCTAAGCTTTCTTTATTCCCAACATCTAATCCAAGAACATTATAGCTAGCATTTTACAAACATAACAACGATAATTTACTTTACAAACAATAATATTTAACGTTATTTGGCAATGGCTACACTCTACATAGAAGCTAGCAGAGCACAGCTACATATAGAGACTAGACGAATCCACCTATGAATCCCCACTTAGCCACCATAGCCTGTCCTATTTATGTGTTCTTGTTGTAGAAACACGTAGCAGACTATAAATGTCAAGGCCGAGGAAGCCAAGGCGACAGTCAAAGCTGGCCCGAAGAAGACTTTGACTGACGAGCCCATGCAAACGAAAACAAACGCTCATTAACCATCTCTCTCTCTCTCTCTCATTAACCATCTCTCTCTCTCTCATTAACCATCTCTCTCTCTCACACACACACAGATGGAAGGCCAAAGGATGGAACATGGAAGGAGCCCCATCCTTCCCTCAAGAGACTCAGACCTATTAAATCCTGAGTCCACCCTCGAAAGCCGCAGTAAATTGCGACCTAACCATGCTCCAGCTCTACGTGGTCCCCGGCTTTCCCGGGAGGCTCACCAGCTTCTCTTTTCTTCTTCCTGTAGAAAGATGGTAGTAAGAGATTATCATTGTTCTAAAGATGTATCAGGGGAAAATATTCTTAATTTTTTTATATCAAGAATATATGAACATAGTTATTATTTGATCCCTTTTGGTTGTGCTTGCCCTGGGCTAAAGTTAATACTGCCACGGTCGACTAGATGGTCCATGACAAGGCGGCATATCTCTATATCATGCAGACAGACCATCAAGGTTAGTGACGACTATGTGCTACGGCTTAGACTTAGTTTACCTTATCCGCTGAGGATTTGAAATGAATGCTGCCGTTGATCACATAGTTAAATAGTTTATAAGTTTATGTGTCTAATTTTTTATTACAAAGATGGTTATTATTATAGCTGTCAAGTGCTGTTGGGGAGGGAGTGAATGGGACCTTAATTTGGGCTCCAAGGGGCGCTGTTATAGTCTCGAACGCCGATTCCTTGTCTCCTGGCCCTTGCATGATGCGAGCCACCACCCTATACCCAGAATCTCCGGCTGTTTACCACCACCACCACCAACTCCACTTCTAGAAACACTGTGGTCCCGTTCATACTTCATAGGTACTTCCTCCAACCACTCCGGTTCGAAAATGCAAGCATTTGCATCATTAGCACTGGTTATTTGCTCGGTGTGCCTGTCCTTGGTGTGACAAGTTGCTCGTGAATGCATTCCAAGGCTCATTTGATAAACTTTCATGGAACTTGAACAGCTAAAAGTTGATGGATGCCAGGGTCAATAGGCCTACAGCAAGGGTTGGTGTAAATGATGGTAGCAGCCTTGTCTATCTCCAATGCATGAGTTACATCTCTAGTGATGCATAAGATCTTTATTCGGTATTGCTGCCCATTTATTAGACTAAAACCGGACAACAACAACAATAAAGTTCATATTCTTTGTAAGGCAAAAAGAAATGGAAATTAATTAATTAATTAATTAACCTTGCAAGATAATTTGATCTTTAAATTATATGAAATAAACAATGAAAATTTAGAAGGGTGCATTCATTAATGCACACATTTTCCATTTGCAGACACGGAGGAGAGGGATGACTGTAATTTTAATAAAAAGAAAGATTTAAATTGTAATTTTAAAAATTAAAATCTAATTTAAATCTTCACGTAACATATTGAGGTATTACATGCAAAACATGACTTTTATTTTCTACAGCTTCACAAGCCCCTAAAATTTTGCTAAACTCCTTTTATGTGAATATTCCATCTAACTTGACTCACTCTAATTTGAATTCGAGAACTCAATCAGCCACCAAACATTTACACCCTAAATAAAAGATCACAATCCCAAGCACGATATGTTCTTATTTCATGCATTCGATTCAATTATGCTGAAAAGGTCATAGCCATCTACAAAAAGCACCATTTTTCGGAATCCAAGCAATCCACCTTTCCTTAATACACAACACCATCTTGAATCAGGTTTTTTTTAAAAGAATACAAATAACAAGATAGCAACCAGAGCACCATCAATCATTTTATACCTGAAGAGAGAATCTCATGTCAAAATACTTGTAAGAATACCTCATAAGATTAGAAGGTAAAACCTCCTCCAAAGGGAGGGTGAAGTCACAGGGCCATAGTTCAAACTGCTGATAGTGACAGACTCTGATCAATAAAAAAAAAACATCATTTCCAATTAAGGGGGCACATTGAATACTTTGGCATAACATTGAATTGATTGATATGAGGAAGGGGTGAGCTGGTGGGCTACTTCACTTAACAAGCCATCTCCATTAGTGCATGTGCTTGACTAGCTTTATTAGATGCAAGAGCACAGTTGAACCCTGGATGAGCTTGCAAAGGGCCCTTTCTTCCACATCTTTTAGGTGATCCTCCATTCGATCAAAGCCATTTAAAGAGAGGGTAAACATCTAACTGACACATTGATGCTGACACCATTACGTTTTGATATCGCAGCTATCTTAACTGGACTGATGCTTCCTTGATCACAATATGCTCTGAGCTCTACCCACCACAATAAAGAACAACTACATTAGCATGGCCATGTTAGATGAGCACCAAAGAATACAAATAAAAAGATAGCAACTAGAGCACCATCAATCATTTTATATACCTGAAGAGAGAATTTCATGTCAAAATACTTGTAAGATACCTCATAAGATTAGAAGGTGAAACCTCCTCCAAAGGGAGGGGTGAAGCCACTGGGCCATAGTTCAAACTGCTGATAGTGACAGACTCTTGATCAGTAAAAGAAAATACATCACTTCCAATTGAAGAGGCACATTGAATACTTTTGCATAATGTTGAATTGATTGATATGAGGAAGGGGTGAGCTGGTGGCTACTTCACTTAAACAAGCCGTCTCCATCAGTGCATGTGCTTGACTAGCTTTATTAGATGCAAAAGCGCGTCGAACCCTGGCCGAGCTTGCAAAGGGCCCTTTCTTCCACATCTTTTAGGTGATCCTCCATTTCGATCAAAGCCATTTAAAGAGAGGGTAAACATGGAACTAGCACATTGATGCTGACACCATTACGTTTTGATATCACAACTGTCTTAACTGGACTGATGCTTTCTGGATCAGCAATCTGCTCTGAGCTCTACCTACCATAATAAAGAACAACTACATTAGCATGGTCATGTTAGATGAGCACCAAAGGCTGTGTTTGAGAAAGGGGATAAGGGGGGATATCCCCTGAATAGCCCTCCTTATCCCAAAAGCCATAATTACACCGGTTAGTTAGGAATAATTTTAACCAGAGGGGATAACTTATATTTAACCATAGGTTATCCCCTCAATTTATTCCCTAGGGAATGAGGGAATAACAGATTTACCAGAGAGAATAACAAAGGTTATCCTATGGATTTACCTTTTTGCATTTGATATGATCAATGGGATAACCAGGGGATATCTTTAGGGATATTCCATGAAAAACTCTATCCTGTACACTTAACTAGTGATAGCTTTTTTTAATCAAATACTACTTAAAGGAATACAAATAAAAAGATAGCAACTAGAGCACCATCAATCATTTATATACCTGAAGAGAGGATCTTATGTCAAAATACTTGTAAGAATACTCATAAGATTAGAAGATGGAACCTCCTCCAAAGGGAGGGGTGAAGCGAGTGGGCCATAGTTCAAACTGCTGATAGTGACAGACTCCTTAATTAGTAAAAGAAAATACATCATTTCCAATTGAGGGGCACATTGAATACTTTTGCACAATGTTGAATTGATTGATATGAGGAACGGGTGAGTTGGTGGGCTACTTCACTTAAACAAGCCATCTCCATCAGTGCATGTGCTTGACTAGCTTTATTAGATGCAAGAGCGCAGTCGAACCCTGGCTGAGCTTGCAAAGGGCCCTTTCTTCCACATCTTTTAGGTGATCCTCCATTCCAATCAAAGCCATTTAAGAGAGGATAAATATGGAACTGGCACATTGATGCTGACACCATTACATTTTGATATCGTAGCTATCTTAACTGGACTAATGCTTCCTTGATCAACAAGCTGCTCTGAGCTCTATCCACCACAATAAAGAATATCTACGTTAGCATGGCCTTGTTAGATGAGCACCAATTAATACAAATAAAAAGATAGTAACTAAAGCACCATCAATCATTTTATATATCTAAAGAGAGAATCTCATGTCAAAATACTTGTAAAAATATCTTATAAGATTAGAAGGTGAAACCTCCTCCAAAGGGAGGGGTGAAGCAACTGGCCATAGTTTAGACAGACTCCTAATCAGTAAAAGAAAATACATCATTTCCAATTAAGGGGGCACATTGAATACTTTTGCATAACGTTGAATTGATTGATATGAGGAAGGGGTGAGATGGTGGGCTACTTCACTTAAACAATTCATCTCCATCAATGCATGTGCTTGACTAACTTTATTAGATGCAAGAGCGCGGTTGAACCCTGGCTGAGCTTACAAAGGGCCCTTTCTTCCACATCTTTTAGGTGATCCTCCATTCCGTTCAAAGCCATTTAAAGAGAGGGTGAACATGGAACTAGCACATTGATGCTGACACCATTATGTTTTGATATCGCAACTGTCTTAACTGGACTGATGCTTCCTTGATCAACAATCTGCTCTGAGCTCTATCTACCATAATAAAGAACAACTATGTTAGCATGGCCATGTTAGATGAGCACCAAAGGCTGTGTTTGAGAAAGGGGATAAGGGAGATATCCCCTGGATAGCCCTCCTTATTTCCAAAAGCCATAATTACACTGGTTAATTGAGAATAATTTTAACCAGAAGGGATAACTCATGTTTAACCATAGGTTATCCCCTCAATTTATTTCCTAGGGAATGAAAGAATAGTAGATTTACTAGAGAGGATAACAAAAGGTTATCCTATGGATTTACCTTTTTGCATTTGATATGATCAATGGGATAGCCAGGGGATATCTCTAGGGATATCTCATGAAAAAAACTCTATCCTGTACACTTATCCAGGGATGGCTTTTTTTCTATCAAACACTACCTAAAAGAATATAAATAAAAAGATAGCAACTAAAGCACCATAAATCATTTTATATACTTGAAGAGAGAATCTCATGTCAAAATACTTGTAAGAATACCTCATAAAATTAGAAGATGGAACATCCTCCAAAGGGAGGGGTGAATCCACTGGGCCATAGTTCAAACTGATGATAGTGATAGGCTCCTTATCAGTAAAAGAAAATACATTATTTCCAATTGAGGGGGCACATTGAATATTTTTGCACAATGTTGAATTGATTGATATGAGGAAGGGATGAGTTGGTGGGCTACTTCACTTAAACAAGCCGTCTCCATCAGTGCATGTGCTTGACTAGCTTTATTAGATGCAAGAGCGCGGTCGAACCCTGGCTGAGCTTGCAAAGGGCCCTTTCTTCCACATCTTTTAGCTGATCCTCCATTCCAATCAAAGCCATTTAAAGAGAGGGTAAACATGAAACTAGCACATTGATGTTGACGCCATTATGTTTTGATATCGCAGTCGTCTTAACTGAACTGACGCTTCCTTGATCAGCAATTTGCTCTAAGCTCTATCCACCACAATAAAGAACAGCTACACTAGCATGGCCATGTTAGATGAGCACCAAAGGAAGAGATAACATAGCACCAATGCAGCAACAATCTATTCAATGTACACCAACGAAAAATAGGCAGTTACCTTAAACCCAGATTCTAACTTGAAAACATTTAGCTTGGATCTGCAGATGTACACCAACGAAAAATAGGCAGTTACCTTAAACCCAGGTTCTAACTTGAAAACATTTAGCTTGGATCTGCAGCCAAGATGAGTCAGTCCATCTGTGTCGCTGAGATAAGAACAAAATTCTGTCCGATTAACCAGTTTCGTGTGCTTTGAGTTTCGTGCTTGTGAGAGCTCCGGATTCTGGGTGCTGTTTTGCTTTGCGATTCGTGCTCGGCCCTTGCCTGTGCTGATTCCGGCGATCGTCTTCGTCTCCGGCTGTGGCTCTTGAGGTGGGTTTCCGTTCTTCTGTCCCCTTGCCATCTATGGCGGCTGATGGAGCTGTTGGGGACCGGGGTGGTGGGCAGAAGCTCGGTCCGTCTGGGTTCATTTGGGTATCGTCGTCCCCGGCGCCGGCTGAAGTATCGCGTCTGAAATTAGAGTATTCGGAGGTGGTCAGCGTTCCGGAGGATGATTTGAAGGCAGAGATGGAGGATTGGCAGTCGCGTGCTCTCATCCTCCGATCGTTTATGAAATGGGTTCCANATTCCTTTTCGAAGACCCGAAGGCTGCTGATTTGGTGATGAATCGTCCATGGATCATCAATGGGCAAATTATCGCAATGGAAAGGTGGAAGCCGGAGTTCGTTCCGACTGCGGATGCCACCCCCTTTGCCCTGATCTGGCTGCGATTACCGAACCTTCCTATGGAATTTTGGAAGGAGGATTTCCTCAGGATGATCACTGAGACGGCTGGCCAATTCCATGTGTTGATTCGTCGACTTGGCCAAGAGCAGAGGAGGTTTGCCAGAGTTTGCTTGCGGGTGGATCTCCGGCGTTCTCTCCGGCCGGGTACCCGTGTTCAGGGCATCAACTTCCCTTCTGGCAGCAATTTGTTTACGAAGCTCTTGAAGGATTTTGCTCCAGCTGCGGATCGCTTCACTGGAGGGCCGTGCTCTGTGCCGGCTGGATCAAGCAAGGGCTGATGATTCCGTCCCCTGTTTTCGGATCCTGGTTGACTGCTGTTCGTCAACGCCGGGATGTCCCTGGCTCGTCGAGGGAGATGAGGAAGAAGCCTACATCGATGTCCTCCTGGTGTTCCCGGCTGTGATTCAGTGCCTCAGATGGTAAGGAAAGCAGCGGTTGTGGCTACTGGTGTTGACGAGTGGAGGACGCCGGTCAAGGTCGCCGCCGGAAAGCTCACCGTCGTCGAAGATGGTGGTTGTCTCGGACGCAGTCCCCGTTGACTGGTGGTGAGATGCAGAGAGGGGATGAAGGCTTCTCCAGCGTTCGCACAGTGCCGGTTTCCTCCCGTGCCGGTACTGTAGCTCTGAGATTAAGCTGAAGGAAGGAAAAAGTAAGTTCAGCTGAAATGGATCCAAATCAATTCAGCCAATTTCCAATCCTTTCTCTTCTTCTAGTTTGGATGTGGTTTGTGGCAGTGATCAAGGCAGCGGGGATGCTTTTCCTGGCCCCTTGAAAAGGGCTAGACCTGTTGAGAGTCCTGCTCCGAGAACTAACCCCAAAACTGTTAAAAGGAAGGGCAAAGGTAAAGTTGCTTTGCCAAAGAATATGAGGCTGCTCGTTATTTTCCTGTCAACCCGTCATTATCGCAGTGCTCTTCTGGAGTTGATCAGGAGGTGAGTCAGCCCAGCGCTGAGATGAATGTAGGTTGACTGTGGTGGTCTCAGGTGAAGAATCTATGAGTCGGCACTCGGTCAATCTAGATGTGTGCGGATGGACCGAAGACTGACTCTCTAATGATGACTGATGGGGGCACCCTTGCCAGTCAGTGCCTTCCTGATATGGTTATGATGGAGGACCAGGGAGGGGTCCCAGTTTCCTCCAATAATTAATGAAGATTCTTATATGGAATACTCGAGGAGCTCGAAAGCCTTCCTTTCGATCCTCTTTTAATAGATTGATGCAATTATATAAGTTTGATATATGTGTGTTGTTGGAAACCAGATTGTCGGGGGATACTCTGGCCCGGCTTCGGAGACAGATTTCCCGATCTTGGTCTTCGTATGCGGTGGAGGCTGAAGGGATGTCGGGGGGTATATTGGCCATATGGCGTGATTCTGCTTTTCGGTTGAGGCTTTTCATCAATGCAACCAGCAGATTGGTCTTCTTATCTCTATGGGGTCCTCTGACCCCTGGCTGCTTTCGGCGGTTTATGCCAGTACGGATTATAGAGAGAGACGAATCCTTTGGGCTGAGCTTCTTTCCCTCCTTGATCAAGGTCTCCCTGCCATTGTTGCGGGAGATTTTAACTGTATCACTGAGGCTAAGGAAAAACGTGGGGGCAGACGGGTTTCGGCCTCAGCTGATATTAATGAATTCAATTCCTTTATTCGGTCTTCTAATCTGATGGATTTGGGGTATTCTGGAACCCAGTTTACTTGGTGTAATAACCGTCAGGGCTCAGCTCGTGTTTGGGAGAGACTCGATAGAGCTTTGGCTACGGCCCAATGGCTTCATATGCATCCTGCGGTTTCTGTATCCCACTTGCCCAGGATTGCTTCGGATCACTGCCCTATTTTGATCTCTACTGAGGCTGATGTGCACCAGCCTAGACAGTTTAGATTTGAGCATTTTGGACAGTCCATTCGGGGCTCGGTCCATTATTACTCAAATTTGGCATCTTCCTATCAGGGGCAATGCTATTTACCGTCTCTCTCGTCGTCTTATGCTGGCCAGACGACGTCTTTCCAAATGGAATAGGCTTGAAGTGGGGAACTTGGATAGACAGATTGATCTGGTGGAAGCTGATATTACTGTTCTTCAGGGTAAGGAGGATCTGGATGGATCTCTTTTGGATTCGGACCTTTTCTCTCTGCGAGAATTGCTTGCTCGTCACCATTCTCTGCTTCGCCAGCAGGAGATGTACTGGAAACAGAGGTCTAGGGCGCAGTGGATCTGTGAGGGGGATCGTAATACCAGATTCTTTCATCAGGCTACCTTAAAGCGCCGGGCCGTGAACAGGATTCGGAGACTAGTTGACACTGAGGGGATGGTCAGGAGGATTTCCATCTATTCGGGATATGCTTCTCCAGTTCTTTCAATCCAGATGGGCTGATTCCTCTGCTGATGGGGATCCGGTGGTCAGGGTTCCTGATTCCAGAAGGGTTTCCACACAGGATAATGAAAAGCTATGCAGACCAGTCACTGCTGAAGAGATTCGGGAGGCCCTTTGGGAGCTCGGTCCGGACAAGGCTCCTGGGCCTGATGGTTTTCCTCCTCTATTTTATCGCCACTATTGGGACATCATTGGACAAGAGGTTATTCAGGCCATTCAAATTGTCTTCCAACTGAAGCAAATTCCCTTGGAATGGAACCGGACTCTTGTTACGTTGGTCCCAAGCAGACCGACGCCTCTCTTCCGCAGCACTTCAGACCTATTAGCCTTTGCACTACTCTGTATAAAGTTTGTGCTCGCCTCTTGGTTGACCGTCTTCGGCTTGTGATCCCCCGTCTTATTTCTATAGAGCAGGGGGCTTTTATTAAAGGGCGTTCTATATCGGACAACGTCCTCATTGCTCAGGAGTTCATGCATGATCTTCAAAGAGCCCCTGTGAGAAGAAGTCTCATGGCGGTGAAGCTGGATATGGAGAGAGCTTATGACAGAATGAGCTGGGCCTTCCTGAAGCGCCCTCCAGGAGTTCGGTTTTGATGATCTTTTTATTGAATGGATTATGGCATGTATTCTGAGGCCTTCCTTTTCTCTGCTCATCAATGGGAGCCCTACTGAATTTTTCCACTCTTCTGTGGGTTTGAGACAGGGATGTCCATTATCCCCCTTGTTATTTATTCTTGCCGCTGACGATCTTTCTCGTGCCTTTCATCTTGCTCAGCAGGAGAACCGGATTGTTCCATTCATGGCTGGGAGAGAGGGCCCTCTGATTTCTCATCTTCTTTTTGCTGATGACTGTATTCTTCTGGGGCAGGCTTCTATTGATAATGCTGCTTCTTTTCATTCTATTCTGCAGCGTTACTGTCAGGCGTCGGGCCAGAGGGTAAATTTTCTAAGTCTTCTATCTGTTTCAGCCCCAAGACCCCTAGATCTACTAGGGAGGCCATTATGGAGTTATCAGGTATCACAACTCGGTCGGATCACTTCAAGTATTTGGGGATCCCCATTACTGGTAGACGGGCTCGCTGTTCTGACTTTGCAGAATCGAGCGACGGGTCCGCCAGCGTATTGAGGGGTGGCAGATGACTAGTCTATCTATGATGGCTAGGATCACTATCATTCGTTCTGTCCTCTCTTCTCTTCCTGTGTATCTCCTTTCGAATGCCGTTCTGCCGATCACTTGTCTGAGGAGGATTGAGAGATGTTTCAGAGATTTTCTTTGGGCTTCTACGCAGGAGGGACATGGTATTCATCTAGTTGCTTGGGACAGGATCTGCATGCCTATTAATGAAGGTGGACTGGGGATTCAATCCTTGATTGTTAGAAGAGAAGCTCTTCTTGCCAAACATGCCTCGCGTTTCCTTTTGGAGCCTCATAGTTTATGGAGTTCTGTGATGCATGCGAGATACGGTGACTGGGTTTCTGGTTCGATTATTATACCGCCCCGTGGATCCTCTTCCTATTGGAAGGAGATTTGTAGACATAGTCAGCTCATTATGCACAATATCTCTTGGATGATTGGTGATGGCTGGTCTATTGATGCTGTCAATGATACCTGGATTTCTGAGCTCCCCCTTATGCGGTGGCCCTCCTTTATCAACATGGATATTCCCCCTAATCTTAGGGTTAAGGATCTTATCTCCTTAAACCCCGCTCATGGCACATACCCTCGGTGACCCGGTTTTTTGGGGAGGAGCTTTCTCGTCGGATTCTCTCGATGCCTCTTTTACCTGATTCCTCTGTTGACTCCAGGATTTGGCAGCGTTCTTGTCTTCCCAAGGCTCCCATTAGGGACCTTATGGACATATACAGGCCGCAGGTTCAGCATACGGAGGATGCAGCTTGGATTTGGAAGCTTCCTGTTCTCCCCAGGGTTCAGTTATTCATCTGGAAGATTCTTTGGGACTGTCTTCCTACTTGCCTCCTTCTTTCTCGGAGGGGTCTGCCTATTCAGCCGATCTGTCCTCTATGTAGGCAGGTGGATGAATCTGTGGACCATGCTATATTTTGTTGCTCCAGAGCGAGAAGGATCTGGACTCTTATGGGCTATCCTAGGGATATGGAGGTAATGGCTTTCTCGCGATTCATTTTCCTTCAGGACATCCGGAGCGGTCCTATGAGCAAGCGTGGTCTTTGGTCTGTTACTGCTTATTATATATGGCTGTCGAGGAATCAGATCATATTCTCCGACGACAGGTTTTCCTTTCACAGGATTGTGAGGCAGATTAGATTATTGACTTCGGAATGTGCCCGTGCCTTTCATGGTGTTAATTTTGACTCCTCTGGCCTCTGGGGCTCCCCTGCTGTTCCGACAGCGAACCGTCGTACGGTTTTCGTCTCTTGGGAGCCCCCCCTCCAGGGTATGTCAAAATTAACTTTGATGGGAGTGTCCGGGACAGAGCTGCTGGATCTGCTTTCATCATTCGGGGTCCGATGGGTGATCTATTGGCAGCGGGAGGCTTTGGATCCCTGGACTCACTGTTCCTCTGTCGGAGCTTGGTGCTGCTTGGGCAGGGCTCTCTTTTGCTGTTAGGATCCTCCATGCTCCAAGATCATGATTGAGGGGGATTCTATGACTGTCATTTCTTGGTTATTAGAGGAGAGCTATATAGATGGTTCCTCAAATCCGATTCTGAGGGACTGTTGGTCTATGCTGCGGGAGATTGATTCTGCCCAGATCCGCCACACTTATCGTGAGGCCAACTCGGCGGCGGACTGGGCGGCGTCCTTTGCTGCTCAACACGCGGGTCCATGGAATTGGAAGCCAGGCGACCCATGTCCTTTTATTCTACAGTAGATCTTAATCTCTGATGTATCTGGGCTGACTCATTCTAGAACTATATGATCGCCCGTTTGTAACCAAAAAAAAAAAAAAAAAGAAAAATTCTAAGAACTATCATTGAGTATCCTCTTTGAAAAAGAGAGCAGAAATACTCTAATTTAGACTATTTTACAGTAAAATACTTAAAATAATCAGAAGCTACCCGAGATGCATCATTTGCATCAGACATGACATTTGGAAAACAAACAAAGTGGAGATAATTTAAGTGCAAGGTGAAAAACAGCATAAGTTTAACTTGGCTACTGTTCAATGATCAAATTGTATGAAGATTTTGTTTGATTTTCTACTTAGCTATATGGCATCCTTACTTTTACGCGACAAAAAGTTCTTATTTATATGCTGGTGTTAACACTCACTTTACCATCATGGAAATAGCAATGCATGCCATAACGAGGAAGAATATGAGCTACAATTATAGCAAGCAAAACTGTTACAAAAACATTAGAGCGTTATGAGATTTTTAAACAAGACCTTGTAAGAGAACTACTTCAACTTAGAATGGTGAGAAAGGAATGTTCTCTATAATCCCAGCCAAGGTCTAAAAAACTAGTGAGAGAAAGATATTTTGGATTTTCT
>UESW01004332.1:744280-772802 GCA_900491605.1 Calamus simplicifolius
GGTCGCGGCTGCTGCCGTGGCCTGGCGGCCGGTCGCAGCCTGGCCACAGCCCATGGCCTGGCCACGGGCTTAAAAAAAAACCCAACCCCCCTCCCCCTCCCTTTGGCCCAACCACGTGGCCAAGCGACCTGGCCACGTGGCCAGGCCAGGGGCATAAAATAACCAACCATGGCCCAAAAAAAAATCATTTTAATAAATAAATAATTATAAATAATATAATTCTATAATAAAATTATTTAAATATAATTATTAAATAATATAATATGATATTATAATATTATACATAATATAATTATATATATTATATATAATATAATACTATTATATTAACAATATCATATTATAATAATATTAAAATATATTAGTTATAATATTATAATATAATATAATAAATTATGGTATTCTAATAAATAATGATTACAATATAATATCATTGTAATATTAGCTAATTAGTGATTCTAATAGTAAATTAATTAAATAAATTACAAAATGATTAATTAGTGTTTTATAGTAAATTAATTATGCCATGATTAATTAGTGGTTTTTATATATTTATTGTTGAATTTCTCAGCATGTTAAACTATGCATGATAGTTTATTGGTAAACTTCTTACATATATTGTTGCATCTTATTTTTGTTATGAAATGGTTTTGACTTTGACTTTGATTTAAGTTACAAGAACATGATATATTAGGATATGTTATTTTAGTTATGAGATTAGGTATGGCTTTAATAGATGTTGATGTGAGCATATTGAGGTATTACACTTAAGGATTCCATGGCGTATCATATGTCTCACCGTTGATGTGTTATGAAAATATCCGGTCCAGCCTGTCCGATATCAAAACCATAGTATTATTAGATAATACTATGCATAAATATTGGATTAAGGTTATTATCTTGGACATAATAATCTTACGAAGTTAGTGACTATAGACCAGAATCAAAATATGTATAATAGTCAAGAAAACTTTTTCACAAGCATAAGTTCGATTGTTTTTGAAATGCATATTATTTCTCGCAGCACTATAACCTTTAGACCCGTTTGAGAATTTACAAGACTTAGTCTTACAAATTCTCAAATTATCCTAGTAGACAGTTTGAGATTATTTTTTGCGATATATTAGTCTGCTATTAGTTATCATTGGTTGACATTGCAGTTTGTATTTCTTCATACGTTCTCCTAGTGTGGCATATATGCCACACATTTAGGAGAACATATGAAAAATGTTGCTAAAATTTCAATATAAACGATGATAATTAATAGCAGAATAACATATCATAGAAAATAATCTTGAATGGGCCTTACCTTTTAGATATGAAGTGAAAGTAGAATTAATTTAGGACACTTGCATACTTGTGAAGTCTCACAAACTCCACGTGGCATAACCTTGCAGGGCAGGGACCTTAGCAGGGCCTGGCCTAATCAATTGGTTGCAATCATTAAAAATAAAATTGATTTATCGTTATAAATTATTTAAATAGTTATTATTTATCTTAGATGTATAAAAAAAATATTTAGTTATATATTTATTAATACTAATATAGTTTTATATTGTGGTTTTCTTTAATGGTTTACCATAAATTGTATAAGTTGGTCAAAAATGAGCGGGGCTCGCTCGTGGATGTATGTAAGGATAAAAGATGGCTTGCTTAATCTAGATTTTTTGAATGGATTAAAAGAATTTATTGCATTTGCATGTAGCCAACATGAATGAATGGATGAGCCTAAGATTAGGTGCCCCTGCAACTTATACAGGTATCAAAATAAAGCTTATATAGATGTTGAAACTATGAAGGTATATTTGTGTAAAAAGGAGTTTGTTCCTGGTACGATGTTTGGTACTGTCATGATAAAACAGAGGAAATGGGTGCAGCTATCAAAAGCCAATAAGTTTTAATTCCCGTTGATGAACCATTTGTGAATTTAAACAGATATGAAGAAATGGTGATGAATGCATTGGGTAATAAATTCAATCAGAATACATATATGGAAGAACCAAATCCAGATGCACAGTAATTTTATGATATGCTGCGTGCTGCAAATCAAGAATTGTATCATAGTTGTGAGACTCATTCCCAATTGTCTATGGCTGCTCAGTTGTTGAATATTAAGGTAGAACATAGATTATCAAAAAAGGCGTTCAATGCTGTAGCTGGGTTAATGAAGAAAGTTTTGCCAAATGATAATGTTGTAGCAGACAGTTTTTACTCAATGAAGAAATTGTTGCGTGGCCTTGGGCTCCTAGTTAATAAGATTGATTATTGCTTGAACAATTGTATGATATATTGGGGTGAAGACTCGGACCTAAGATATAATTTGTGGGCAATCGAGGTACACCAACGATGAAGGGGGAACTAGTACAAGTAGGAGGAAAAGTGTATCTTACAAGAGGATGCATTACTTCCCTCTTACTCCACGTCTGCAAAGATTATACAGATATGAGGTTATAGTTGCTGATAGGAGATGGCATGCCGAATATGAATCTAAAAAAAATGAAATGCGGCATCCATCAGATTCAAATGCTTGAAAGCATTTCAATGAGAATCATCCTGATTTCGCCAAAGATATAAGGAATGTCATATTAGGTCTTTGTATCGATGGCTTCCAAACATTTGGTCAAGCGGGCCTACAGTATTCATGTTGGCCCGTGATACTGACTGTATAACCTTCCTCCATGAAAGTGCATGAAAGATACTGCAATGTTTTTGACCGTTTTGGTTCCAGGACCATCAAATCCAAAGGAAAGATTGATGCCTTCTTGCAACCGTTGGTGGCCGAATTAAAAATGTTGTGGGAAACAGGAGTCATAGCCTACGACATTTTTATGAAATAAATTTCATCATGAGAGCTGCTTTGATGGGGACAATCAGTGACTTCACGGCATATGCAATGTTGTCTGATTGGAGCACTGCTAGACGTATGACGTGCCCTTATTGCATGAATGATTCTGATGCATTTACATTGCAGAAGAGTGGTAAGCAGTCATAGTTTGATAATCATAGAAAGTTCTTTCTTCCAAATCATCCTTATAGGCAGAATTTGATCGCCTTCTGAAAGAACAAAGTAGCACAAAATTCGCCGAACCGGTTAGGTCTAGCACAAATATATTTGATACTATAGAGCATTTGGGGTTGAGGTATGCTTGGGAAGTAGATGCAGATAGAATAAATGATCGTATATGTAAAGAACATAACTGGAAGAAGCGGAGTATTTTTTAGGATCTGCCGTATTGGAGCATAAATCTCATTGGCACAACTTGGATGTTATGCATATTGAGAAAATTTCTTTGATAACGTATTTGACATAGTGCTAAACATCTTGAAAAAAACCAAAGACGCTACAAAGTCGAGAGAAGAACTTAATCAATATATAGAAGAGCTAATTTGAGGAGGAATGCTGACAGGACCTATCCTAAAGCCTGTTACACTCTTGATAGAAATTCATGAGAAGTTTTATGTAACTGGGTTAGAGGATTAAAATTTTCAGATGGTTATGCTTCAAATCAGTAGGTGTGTGGACATGCATAAGCTCAAGTTATTTGGCAAGAAGAGTCATGACTGCCATGTTTTCATGCAATGGTTATTGCCTATAGCTTTTCATGAGTTGCTTCCGCACCATGTGTGGAAGGCATTGACAGAGCTCAGCTTGTTCTTCAAGGAGTTATCTGCCGTAGTCATTACTTTTGCATCCATGACAAGGCTTGAGAAGAAAATTTTAATTATTTTATGCAAGCTGGAGCGAATATTTTTTTCAAGTTTTTTTGACTCAATGGAGCATTTATCTGTTCACTTGCCATACAAAGCGAGTATAGCTGGTCCCGTGGAGTATCGCTGGATGTATCCTTTGAGAGGTAAATATATTAATAATCATTAGTACATGTTGACATTTTAAATATTATTTCATTGCGAGAAAGTTGGTTTATTTTATTTCTTACCTTTATATATAGGTACCTTAAGAAGTTAAAAATAATGTGCGTAATAAGGCAAGGATTGAAGGTTCTATATGCAATGCACACTTGGTTGAAGAAGTTTCAGCTTTTGCTTCCCATTACTCTAAGAGTCACGTCCACACGAGGAGCCAAAATCTTGGTCGTAACGAAGACGTATGTGTGGACGAAGGAGAACCTAATGATGGTAAAATATCAGTTTTTAAAGTATCGGTCGTTCATTTAGGAGGCAGAAGTCAGAGATTGAGCGATGTGAGTATAATGCATCACATTATTACATCCTAATGAACTATAGGGAAGTCGATCCATACATTGAGTAAGTATATACTTCACTACTTTAAATTATAATATACCATACTATTAAATTGCTAATATAAGTTTTAATTGTTATCATCCTTAAGGATGTATTGTGATAGCTTATTGGTTTTATGAATATGTGAGTAGTGTCACTCAATCAATTGCAATAATGGCTTTTATTTTTTGAATTGGTTATGAATATCTTATTAATTTATAGGTAAACGGTCCATGGTTCACAATGATAATATTTTCATTAAATGTCTAGCGCAATGGCCATTGAAGACAGTAACAACCTCTACTGGTGTTGGAATAAATATGCAGGATTATTACGGAAAGTTAGTAGAAGTGGTTGAAGTTGAATATCCCGTTGGCCTATAAAACGAACCGTATTGTTTCGTTGCGATTGGTTTGATCCGATAGTTCCTGTGGGTAAAAGGGTTCATAACAACAACAATCTAGTTGAAGTCAACCATCACCGAAGATTTCAGAAATATGAACCATTCATCCTTGCATCCCAAGCTCAGCAAGTGTTTTACTATAGATATCCAAGTTTGTGCAACAACAAGCGAGACTTGGTGGACTGTTTCTAAAATCGTCCCATGTTCAACAATCATATTAGACAAGAGTTCATCAAGTCAGTCAACTGAGTGCCCTGCATTTCAAGAGGATAAAATAGAAATGCATGCAATTGAGAACGACACAAGGGCTCCTGAAACATCAGTTAGAGATCCAAATGGTGATGTCCAAGAAATTAAGGATACAAATGTTCGGTTTCCTCCCGATGATAATGATATCGAATCATAATCCAATACGACATCGGATGTTGAACCAACATTTGACGAAAAAAATGACTATGATTAAACATAGAGGTTTATTCAATTTCAATTTATTTTTATAAGTATTAAACTTTTTACATATTCAATCATTATTCATAATTATATTGCATGAATCTTTAGTATTTTCAATATGTCGGGCCGAGATAGATCTACTGCCGATGAAAAGAGCAAGCAGGGACGTAGCCCTGCCGCATTAGATCACATCATGAGCATTGGAGATGGAGAGTTCAGATCTACAGCCTTCGAGTCTCATAGCCAATCGGCACAGACCTCTGAGAGTTCTTCCTACGCTGGCCGCACCGTACTTCGACTAGATGTTGATGGACTATAAGTATATACTGCTTGTAAATATATGTTTATGTTTTAAAGTTAATTACTTATAAACATGCATTTTTTTATTTGCTTTATTGAGTAGCATACTGTATCGAGCCGCATAAGCTCCATATTCCAGAGGCATGCTGATCCCCAGTGGCTACGATTCACACCATGTATCTGCGGTCATGAGAGAGTTTTATTTTCAGAGTTTCAAGTAAACTTATTAAATACAATTTTACTGATATAAAATTTCTTAATCTTAATATATTCTTAAACTAACTATTTATTTCAATGCAGAAAAAGTTTATATAGGACCCTGTCATCCATGATGCCATTAGGGCAGCATGGAATACTCTTACGGTACATCGATACTCCGATATGCTTCATCGTTGGAGAAGATCGGGTGAGCGTCCTGCGCATATCGAAGGGTATTTGGCACGACTGGCAGGTGTGGCAGTTTGAGGCCTGGCAAAGGAGGTCCGCATCAGCCACCACGAACCGCCAATCGAAGAAGGGCAATCGTGACATGGGTCTCTCCTGCCCACACTGCGGGGTCCATTTCGATTCAGGAGCACATACGCCAAATGGTAAGAAAATATAAATAATTGAATTACTAATTTAGTCATTTGCAAATATTTACATTTATATCATTTCTTTTGCTTTTGTAGTCTGAGCAGAAGGCAGAGATCCTGGTGAGTTTTGCCTATTCAGGGCAACACACACCAGGAAAGGACGGTTCCTGAATCGCTGCACGATCACAGAAGGTTGCAGTAAGAAATAAGCCTTATATTGTATCTATTTAATTTCTAAAATTTTATTCAGGTTCATATAATGATTCATTTATCATTGATTCTATAATTCAAAGGCACGAGTCGAGAGTTTCAGTCCCAGGCATCGCAAGTCGACTACACTGATGGGGGCTGCCCGTCGAACTCTCACTACAGGAGAGTCGACGTGTGTTTATGGAAGCTGTTGGTGCTCGGCTGCGAGAGACCGTAGGGTCTACGGTCTAGACACTAAAGCTTCTAGATATTTTTCCTATCATGGCTCCAATTCGCACTATCCTGGCGATATTCCTATCGAACATTTAGACGACATTCGAAGATCTATTACGAAGGCGATTTCCTATCGAAATTTAGACGACATTCGAAGATCTATTACGAAGGAGGTTCGACAGGAGCTTATAGACATGAGAGAGTAGATGCGTCAGATGCAGGATTTGATTTGCCTCATGTCGCAGGGTTCATTTCAACCTCTGCAGCCTTCCCATGATCATGATAGTGTGGATTCTTGATGTATTTTTTTCTTTACTTCTTATGTTTTATATATAAAATTTTAAATTATTAATATATTAAATTTTATATATTATTGAAAATTTTGTGATGAATGTTTCAATCAATATTTTTGGATATTTAGTGATAATGTTTCGATCAATATTCAAATGCAATGAAATTGCATTAAGAGTTTTAATTTATAATATTTTAAATTTAATTAAAAAAATTAATTAGCGATGCTATTGCGACGAAAGTTTTCATCATAATTATTTTTTAAAAAATTAAATTATTAAATTTGCGATGCAATTGCGTCGCATCAAATTGCATCACAATATTATGATGTAAAATTGCGTCACAATATTGCGATGCAACTAAATGCATCACAATATTATGACGCAATTAGTCACAATTTTGCGACGCAATTGGGAGTTGCTAATGCGTCGCTAAATTGCGACGACTTCAGTTTAGTCGCAAAATAGTGATGCATTTTTTTGCGTCGCTATTTAGCGATGCAATTGCCACGAATTGCTGTTTATAACGAAGTTCACAGCGATGCCCAAATTGCGTCACTAAAATTAATTTTTCTTGTAGTGTTATGGTTGAGACAGAATGGAATAGGATGGTTAGAATTGATCTTGAAATCTCTTTGTAACGAAACATCTCGACCATCTCAACTTCGTCTCGCTGAGACTTGAATCCTGATAAAATAAACCTTTTATATATTTGAAAAGGACCAAGAAATAACTTTGAAACATTTAACAACCTACCTCAACATGAAAGAGAGAATAGCATCTAGACTGAAACCAGTGGTTGTTGAATCAATTAAGGAGCAAAATATGTTCATAATTCATATAATTCAAAAGCTTCCATCATGCAACATGTTTTAAAATCTGACTCATGCACCATGATAAAAGCAGAACCATAACTTGTGAAATGCATGCCAAATCAGGGTTATCTATTTAATTTAGCATCATATATTATGATTAGAGGTGCACAGTGAAGATAGCCTAAAACATGATGACTGAAATATGCAGCGGTACCAGCTGTGCTAATGAAAATGACCACTCTGACAATTTGACTGTGGGAAAGGGAACACAAGATAGCTAAATGGTGTTTTGTTTAAAGCAGTGTCTTTAGTAATTTTCAGTCACATTATCACCCAAACACTTCGAGAGAGAAATTTTCAAATATTTGGCAAGTGAAAAAATTTGCAAAAACATATTGCACCTTGATCAATACAAGACCCAAAAAATATGCATTCTTGTACTGTTCCCCAGATTTGGACTTTGAACATCTGAGCATCAATTGCCTATATAATTAAGATGACTGAATTTATCCATTGCAAGTACATGACCTGGAACACAGACTGATAAAATTAGTTAACATTTGGCCAATAAGCTTTCATTTTCTAATTTACGTGCAAGCTGTTTAATGACATTGAATCAAGGAGTCCTAACACGATCAAATAACAAACTGGCCATATCCTCTGTATGCCTGGAGGACCTGCATCCCATCATGTATACAACCAGTATTTTCACCGATTCTGGATTCACATTAGTCTCTATTACTGCATCATTCCATGCCTCCACTTCAGACAATTTTCCAGTTGTATTGATAGCCCAACTTAAGGTGCATGCTGGATGATGTCAGAGAGGCAAGGTAATATCAAGTCCAGGAAAGCAAACAGAGTGAGCTCAAGCACATTTATTTGCTCACTGACAATGGATAATAGACAATGAATGGGCCAAAAACTTGACAATACGATGAAATAGCAAAATTTCTATGGTGAAACTGAAAATTTTACCAGGGAAGGAAAATACGTATATTAAAGGGGTTAACTAGCAACAACCAAAAGAAAAATACGTATATGCTGCATTATCTCCTGCCACCTGACTCTGATCAAAAGGGGTTAACTAGCAACAATCAAAAGAAGGGATTGAGTAGCAACTAGGGAAACTATTGAAGTGCAAAAAGTACTCCCATTTTGCATTTTATAAAGTCGAAATACTCTGATGAAACAATTTAATGGACACATTGGAGCTGGCATTCTAAAACATAGTGAGATATGTATGACTGATCGGAAAAGCAAGCAAGCTGTATACAAGCAGCTGTTAAACTCATGTAGTACATCACTGAGAGTTCATGTAACACAAATAAATAGAAAAAAATATGCTAGTGCACAATATACATAATGAAATTTCCATCAACTTAGTATACAGCAATCATCAGACAAAAGACTAAAATTACATAATATGGGTGAATGCTAACAGGCCAAGCTATGCCAGTCCCTGACTATTTACAACTATGCAATCTCTAATGGGATGAAATGCAGAAGATAACAATGGATGATTTTTTCTATGAATGACCTGACCACGGATAGAAGCCAGTGATGAAGCAATGCCTAGCCAACCAATCCCAATCTGTAAGAGGAAGGTTTATGATTATGACTTAATTTGAGCCATCTTTCCCAGTTTACTATCTGCATACACTTACTATCTGCATACACAATTTAAAAATGGTGATGCATTCACAGTTGTCCAGTTCAAATATAAGTCCAGCCCCTCAAGAAGAGGGATAAAATTTGGATCACCAAGATATTACAATCATGATGTTATGTTTTTATATCATTAATAATATGACATTCATCACTCTGAACTGTACATACTTATTGGATCAAATTATGATTTAATTAAATGGGCCAGCTAGCAATACAAAGTCAAGAAAATTTTGATTGCTTGCCGTGGATCTCGACGCTTGCTGACCTTCAGCAAGATGACTAATTAGAAGAACAGGATTACAAGGTGAAGTAATGTGGTGGAGGGTAAACTGCTGAAACCCTAGACATGGATACATTCCCATTCTGGACGCTATCCAGTACACTGTCCTGTATCTCAAATGGCTGGACAGCTGCAATCCTCTCAGGGATCACCATACCATTGTCTTCAACCCGAGCCAGCACCTCAAAGTGAGACATAACCTTTTCTGGCCTGCTCTTCCACTCTGGGAACCCTGACCAGTCCACTTCTCCATTCAAAAGACTCCTCTCCAAGGAGAACCCATCTTCACATAAGTTCGTGCTGCCACCTCTGCCCTAACCAACCTGAATGATCCTTCCTCCTGTCCCTTCTTTCCCAGCACTGATGCCAATAGCTCTTCAAAACCCCTAAGGTTCGTATCAGAACCATTCAATGAAGTCAGAGGCCACAAAGTGGGACGCTCTGACACTTGTACATCTTCCGAGATGGCTGGAACAGAGCGGGATGAGAGCTCAACAAGGCCGGGGGCAAGACGCTTAAGCTTTAGCTTGTCATTAGGGGCCATGGATGGTGAAGAGGTGAGGGAAGTAGGACCAACGATGCGAAGGGACAGAAGAGGTTTCTTATTTGAACGTGCAGCATTGCGGAGGGCTTCAGCGATTGTTAGGAGGCCTGATGCCATAGAACGATTCTTGGGGTGGGTGCGGTTGAGGGGGAGGGGGAGGTCAAGTGGGTGCCTGAGGCTCACGGACCTTGCACCCTTGACTGTCACCACAGCACCATCTGATAGGATAACCTTCTTCAGCTTACCAGCTTCTACATCATGCTGCAAACAATATAGAACAACAAATTCAATGTTAGTCATCCGATTCCTTCACAATACTATTAAAATGGAAGTGATGTAGCTAGCACTCAGGAACTAAGACAACAACAGTGCAACATGGAAACATAGTGCTACTAATAATACCAGAGACACCACATTTGAGTTAGCTATCAAACAGATGAGACTGTGAAGTTCACAAATCAGAACCGATAAATATCTATATGTCCTAACATTGATCAATATTAAATTATAAATATTCATCAGAGAGATTTAACGAGACCACAATGCCTGTGGATTTCCAAATCGTCCAGAAGTAAATTTTGTAATCATTGCCAATTTTTTGGGCTTTCGCTCATCTTGAGCTATTACAATTTGAAATACAGGATTATAATATCAGAAATGAATTCTCAACCAGGCCAATACGAATTTAAGGAATCTTCAATTATCAAAGAAATGGCATAAAAGAGCCTGTGCTTTGTATGATTAGTCTAGTATTGTTTATACACACATATAGAGGGCCAAAAAAAAAAAAGAGAGTCATAGATGGTTACAAATGTTGGGATATATGCCCATAAATAAATAATATTTATTATTTTGCTGAATAATTTAAGAAATTTTTAATACTATATTTGGATGCATGTTTTGATGCTTTATAAATATCAAAAATCCTTTAATTGTTTAAATATGACTTTAAATATTGTATATAAGTGTTATATACAGAGGATAATATTTAAAGTAAAATAATCTAAATTTGTTCGTAATTATAAATTAAAGTTGGGATCTTTAATTTAAAATTACGAGCGCGGTTCATTACATTCTGAATGAAACGATCTTATTCGGATTGTTGATAATGAGATTATCAGAATGAAAGCGCTTTAAATAATTTGATTATATAGGACTGGAACGCGATTAATTATGAATCTCTAATAAATTCCGTTGTTAAAATAGCATTCAAAATTAATCAATGATGATCATATATGAATCGATCTTAATTCTGAGTAGTTAATAGACTCATATTTATTGTATTATATTTTTTGACATTACCCGACACAGAAATATAGTGTCAAATTCTTGGTATATAGCCAAAATATTAATATACAAGATAAAATTCATTCCTTCGTAAAGAAGCCATATGGACGTTCCCATAAGTGTTGATTCGGAGCTTGAATAATAATAGGGCTCAATTTATGATTGGAACCTAAATATATTATTCATTATAGAATCAGTGGTACTTATAGATAAAAATAATTAAAGAGGTTAACGAAAAATGCCTAGCTTTAATCATGAACCATTTATGGATGATTGATTTATATGTAGTGACTATATTAATGGACAATTCAAATCCTTTTAATATAATTAATTTTATAATTTTAAGAGTACAGTTTCAAATTTTGTGGAGTAATTTAGAATTAATAATTTTGATATTTTAATTAAGGTGTTAATTAAATGTCAAAATAATTAGAGCTTAAAATTATAATGTCCATAGTTCCTTTGGACGGCTCTATAAATTATGAACTTTATGATATGTTGGATTGAGTTATTAATTTGGAATTGAGAATTCTAAATTAATTTTCACATAGAAATAATTGGATTATTTTTATTTTAAATAATATGATTATTTAAAAATAAATTTAAAATTACTTTAAATTTAAGAATATACGGTGTGCTAGGAAACACATTGTAGGCATGTTCCATAAGAAGAGTCTATGTGGAAGTTATTTTGTTGTTGGAGAAATATATGATCGTGGGAGAGCTTTTCTCTCTCCCGTTTCATCCCACGATAAATATAAAAACAAACCAACAATTGGTTGTTGGGATAGATAAACGTTAAAGTAATTTCCAAGAGTTGAAAGTTATCTTTAAATTTTAATTAATTGATTAATTAATTAAAAAGATGATAGTTATTATTCTCTTAGAATATAAGATTCATGAGAGAAAAATAACAGAGGACGATTATCATCAACCATAGAGTGTTTTTCTTTCAACTTCACTTTATCTCATGAGTTGAGAATACAAAGTGAATAAAAACTCAGTTGTGTGATCTCAATCCAAATCAAAAAAGAAAACACCCATTGTTCGTGGTTCATCAATTTGAGAAGTTGGAAAGATCCATGGTGATCAAAAGAATTTGGTGATTCCAAGATAGTGTTGGCAGTTCAAGACATTCGACGAAAGGTCAATTTCTCAATCTCCTTATTGTTCTTATTATTAAATTAATATGGGTATAGATCGCTAAATAAATTTTTTAAGATATGCGATTTGATCCTTATCTCACTTCGCAAACATCTCAAAATCGTTTTGAGATTACCAACAATTGGTATCAGGTTATATCCCTATAATTTAATAATAGATTATATGATAATCTTTATATGATTGGGTAGGCACTCATGCATTATGGTCTATGCTTTTAATATTTTCATGTTGATGAATGTATGTACGAATGGATTGGTCATTATTTTTTCGATTCCATGGAATAAGTTATGTAATTTTTTTTTATTAGATCAATTGAATATAGGATTTATAATGTTATCTTCCTTTTATATTAATAAAGAAGGGTTCTTCATGGTTTTGAGAAGAGTTCTCAATTAGATTTTATATATATTAAAGAGTTCTATTTTATTGAAAATTTTTCAAAGGCTGTCTACTAGGATTTTTTTTGGAAAACCTTCCCATCTTCCAAGAGGTTTTGAATGGGAGTCCTTTCCCTAGTCCCAGAAATTCGTAGAGCCTCACCATTTCCTGAATTTGAAGAGCCTCACCGTAATTCGTAGAGCCTCACCGTCTCCAAAGACATGAAGAGTCATGTATGGGAGGATTTTTTCGCTTCTTATCGAATGTTTTTGTTATATTGATAATAATTACATTTACTAGGATTTTTCCCATTTCGCTTATTATTAATTTTTTGTTGAATTTTTTTGTTATGTTGATAATAATTACATTTACATGCATATTATATGTCATATTAGATAGAAAAGTGCCTACCTATTTGTTGTATGTCATGCATTTAAGTGTATTATTATTTATTAATTTACTAAAAAGGTTTTAGTAAATTATATTTAATGCACTTTGCAATAAATTTAATGAGATTAAATTTATAAATTAATTTAGCAATTGAATTTGCAAAATTAATGTGCCAAATGTGAAGTTTTAAATTTAAGTGCTATATTTTAAGTTTTTACATTTAACTTATTTTATAATTTTAAAGTGTTTAAAATTATAAAATCTTAGTGATTTAAATTGTTTAAATTAACTAAGGGTTTATGAAACAAAAGTTGTTTAATAAATAAATACACTTTTGCAAAATAATAGTGAAATGGGTAATATGACAATATAACCCTTGGTCTTACAACACCATGAGTTATTAGTAGCATCTTGAGACGCTTTGATTTCGTCCCCTAGGTGTCTACTAATGGCAATAACAAGGTTGTCTTCCATGGGATAGGTTTTTTAAGATGTATTTTAGAATTACCTATCCTACGGCGATAATTTCTAAGTTAAGTCTCAAAAGTCTGATTCAGTGTCACACTCATGAAGAAATAATTAATTAGTTAATTATTTTTTTGACCAAAATTTAAGAAAATTAATAGGTATTTGAAATATGAGATATTTTGAAGATACTTATTAATTAAGAAAGTCTCATTTTAATTAGCAAACTATTTGAGCGGCACTTAGTTGTGAAGATTAAAATTCCTTAGGTTTTTAAAGTAAATATATTTTTATATAATTTAACATGTGCATTTATGTATCATATTTACTTTGCCTTAAATTGTGTGATGATATTTACGTAATTATTTATTAAAAATATTTCTTATTTTTCAGCAAATATGTAAAACCCAATTTTCTCACTTAACCGGTGAAAATTTTGTTAAGTGGAAAAGCAATGAATATCCTCCTCATTAATGAAAACTACCATTATGTCCTTAAGAAGGATTGTCCTCCAGTGCCTCCAATGTTGTTATGAAGAGTACAACCGTTGGGTTGTTGCAAACAATAAGGCCCGCTGCTACTTGTTAGCAGCAATGAATAGGTGCTTAGAACTAAGCACGAGGCCTTTGAAATTGCAAGAAAGATTATGGAATCTCTGCAGCAGATGTTTGGACGCTCATCTGATCAGGCTCGCTACGAAGCTGCAATGAATGGCAAGAAGAATGGTTCTTCTGTTCGTGAGCACATCCTTAAATGGTCAATCATTTCTCAAGTGGATTATTGATTCAGGAGCATCTAACTGTGTTTGTGTTTCATTGCAGATGCTTGAATAGTGGTCTCAACTTTTTATGTTCAACAACTTTTGTTGGTGTGGAGCTAATCTCATAAGCTAGCAACTCTTCAGAACTACTTTACTTCTGGATTTGAATTCTGTCATATAATTGTACTCGAGAAACTAGCATTTGTCGATACAAATACTTTGTTATCTTGAGCACTATAAAACAGACCTCCTCTCGTTCCCTTAGGGTACCCTACAAATATGCATACTTCTGAACGAGATTCTAACTTCCCAGTCTTTCCCTTCAGCACATGGGCTGGACATCCCCATATGCGGATGTGTCTCAAACTAGGTTTGAGACCGTTCCATAACTCTAAGGGAGTCTTAGGGATTGATTTAGATGGAACCAAGTTTAGAATGTATACAGCTGTTTGTAATGCATATCCCCAAAATGAGGTAGGCAAAGAAGAATAGCTTAACATTGCTCTTATCATATCAAGCAAAGTGCGATTCCTTCTTTCAGTTATACCATTTTGCTGTGGTGTCGCAAGTGTCATGAGCTGTGATAATATTCCATTCCCAATCAAGTGGTCCTTAAATTCATAATCCAGGTACTCTCTCTTCAATCAGATTAAAGAGTTTTGATTGATTTACTGAGTTATTTTTCTACTTCAGCACGGAATTCTTTGAACTTTTCAAAGGCCTCAGATTTTCTTTGCATCAGGTATGCATATCCATATCTTAAATAATCGTCAATGAATGTGATGAAATATTCATAGCCCCTTCAAGCTTTGATATTCAAAGGCTCACATACATCAGTATGTATGATCTCTAAAGGTGCTTTTGCTCTTTCACCTTTTGCTGAAAAAGATCTTTTGGTCATTTTTCCTTCTTGATAGGATTCACATATTGGTAGAGTGCCAACTCTTAGCTCTCTTAAAGGACCATCCTTCACTAGTCTTTCTATTCTGTCTATATTAATATGACCAAAGCCTCAAATGCCATTCTGCAAATATCTCAAAATCGTTTTAAGATTACAACAATTGGTATCAAGAGCAGATTATACCCCTATTAATTTAATAATAGATTATATGATAATCTTTATATGATTGGGTAGGCACTCATGCATTATGGTCTACTCTTTTAATATTTTCATGTTGATGAATGTATGTGCGAATGGATTGGTCGCTATTTTTTCGATTCCATGGAATAAGTTATATAATTTTTCTTTTGATTAGATCAATTGAATATAGGATTTATAATGTTATCTTTCTTTTATATTAATAAAGAAGGGTTCTTTATGGTTTTGAGAAGAGTTATTTTATATATATAGTAAAGAGTCTTGTTTTATTAAGAAATTTTTCAAAGGATGTCCGCTAGGATTTTTTTTTTGAAAACCTTCCCATCTTCCAAGAGGTTTTGAGTGGAGACTCCTTTCCCTTGGCTTTGAGTCTCAGGAATTTGTAGAGCTAGAGTCTTACCGTTTCCTAGGAATTCGTAGAGCCTCACCATCTCAGGATTTTTTCATTTAGCTTGTTATTAAATGTTTTTGTTATATTGATAATAATTACATTTATTTTTTCCATTTAGCTTCTTATTGAATGTTTTTGTTATGTTGATAATAATTACATTTTCATGCATATTATATGAATAAAAAGTGCCTACCTATTTTTTGTATGTTATGCATTTAAGTGCATTATTATTTTATTAATTTTACTAAAAAGGTTTTAGTAAATTATATTTAATGCACTTTGCAATAAATTTAATGAGATTAAATTTGTAAATTAATTTAGCAATTGGATTTGCAAAATTAACGTGCCAAATGTGAAGTTTTAAATTTAAGTGTTATATTTTAAGTTACCATATTTAACTTATTTTATAATTTTAAAGTGTTTAAAATTATAAAATCTTAGTGATTTAAATTGTTTAAATTCACTACGGGTTTATAAAACAAAAGTTGTTTTATAAATAAAATATACTTTTATAAAATAATGAGTGAGAGGGATAATAATAATAAACCCTTGATCTCCATAGTTAGTACAACACCGTGAGTTATTGAAGCTTTGATTTCGTCCTCCCTATTGAGGGTGTCTATTAATGGCAATAACAAGTTGTCTTCCATGAGATAGGATTTAAGATGTATTTTAGGATTTTTAAGATGTATTTTAGGATTGATCTAAGACGGCAATTTCTAAGTTAAGTCTCAAAAAGTTTGATACGATGGATCGCACTTATGAAGAAATAATTAAATTAGTTATTATTTTTTCGATCAAAATTTAAGAAAATTAATGAGTATTTGAAATATGATATTTTGAGAGATACTTATTAATTGAGAAGTCTCATTTTAATTAGCAACTATTTGACCTATCCTAGCACTTAGTTGTGGAGATTAAAATTCCTTAGGCCTTTAAAGTAATATTTTTGTGTATTTTAACATGTGTATTTATGCATCATATTTACTTTACCTTAAATTGTGTGATGATATTTATGTAATTATTTATTAAAATATTTCTTATTTTTCACTACTCGCCTCTAAAGTTTTAACTAGTGAAAATTTTTTAAAAAAAAGTAACATGAATATCCTCTTCATTAATGAAAACTACCACTATGTCCTTAAGGAGGATTGTCATCTAGTGCCTTCAACCAATGCCTCCAACCAATGCCAGACCAATGCCTTTTAACAGGTGAAAATTTTGTTAAGTGAAAAAGCAACATGAATATCCTCATTAATGAAAACTACCACTATGTTCTTAAGGAGGATTTTCCTTCAATGCTTCCAACCAATGCATCTAATGTTGTTACTGAAGACTGCAAACAATAAGGCCCGTTGCTATTTGTGGTGCTTAGAACTAAGCACGAGGCCTTTAAACTGCAAGAGAGATTATGGAATCTCTGACGCTTTTGATAGGCTCGTTACGAAGCTGTAAAAGCCATTATGAATGGCAAAATGAAGAATGGTTCTTCTTTTCGTGAGCACATCCTCAAAATGGTCAATCATTTCAATAAGGCAGACACTATCAGGACTAATTACATTATGAATCATAAGAACATTATGAATCATAAGAAGTATAATCTGACTGAACTCCTAAATGAGAATTTATAAGACTCTTATAGATGATAAGGATGGTAAAGAAAATGTTGCTGAAGCCAACATAGCTAAGGAAAAGCCTTCTTTTTCAAAGAAAAAGAAGAAGAATAATGTGGAAAAGTAAAATGATAACAGAAAGAAGATCCAGAAAAAGAAAGGAAAAGTTGCTCAGCCTAAACCTAAAGGAAAGTATTTCCACTGTCATCAAGATGGCCATTGAAAAAGGAACTATGGTCAATTGGAAAAGGAACTATAAAAAAAATCTTGATGAACTAAAACAAAAGAAATAAGATGCTTCTGCTCGGGATCTTCAAGTGGAAGATTTCACGATGAGAGTAGGCTGAGGAAAAGGTATCAGCAACAGTAGTAGGGATAGCTCGATTATCGTTTGCTAATAACAAATTGTATCAAAATAGAGTAGAACAAAATTCTTGATCAAAGGCTTTGGAAATTCTGGTATTATAGACTTTTATTAAGGGCAAAAAAAAAAAAAAAATCCCTGAGATCTCATAAAAGAATACATAGAATTCCAACACGCAAAACTCAGATAATTATCTTCAGAAATGGTCACGTAGATTCCAAACGAAACCCAAATGAACATATTTCTTTCATTAACATTCCTAAAATGTCATTCACTAAGAAAATTTAGAGAATAGAAACAGTATTTTAAAAACTAAATCGCTTAATAATTGGAGAAATAAACAAAGTAAGGAAGACATCTCTCACCGGCAACGACAGCCTCATGTCATCCCCGTCCTGGATCCAGAGCTCCATCGGCCCCGCCAGCTGAAACGGTGACAGCTCAGGCACAAGCCTCGCATCCGGCGGCGTCCTGTCCGCCAATCCCTTCTCATCCGCACTGAAAATGGGCAGATCCACGAAGTCCCATCGGCTAACATCCTCAAGGAGCTTGACCGGAACCACCTTCTTGTCCACCTCGATGGCAAACTCGTATGCCACGGACTGCCCTACCAAAGCGTCCCTCACGTCGAACCCCGACACCTCCAACCCCTCCCCCTGGATCCCTAACCCCTTCACGATCGCCTCCTTCAAATCCTTCAATCAAAGCGGCAAACACATCAGGTCTAACAAATTAGAGTTGAAAAGATTGTTTCCCCCATCAATAACAGGATCAGTGCGTCAAAAGATGGGACTTTTCTTTCTCCATCGAAAACGGGAATTGAAGTTTCAAAAAGAGGGATTTTTCCATCAAAAAAAGGGAATTTTTTTCTGGGGGTCGAAAGACGAGATTTTGCGATCAAAGACGGGAAAAGATTTTTCCCTCAGAAACAGGAATTAGGGCTTTAAAGGGAGATTTCCTTAGGAAGAGGATATT
This sequence comes from Calamus simplicifolius, assembly GCA_900491605.1. NCBI lineage: Eukaryota > Viridiplantae > Streptophyta > Magnoliopsida > Arecales > Arecaceae > Calamus > Calamus simplicifolius. The sequence goes on from UESW01004332.1 coordinate 763,160, forward strand.
CAGGATTTTTTTTCCCGCTTACCGAGATCGCCTTGGGAGCGGACGGATTGAAGGAGATGAGAGCGTTCGCGGCTCCGATCGTGACCAGCGCGAGGAGGATCGTCGCGAATCGAGACGGAGCTGCCATCGATCGAAGGCGAAGGATTCGGCAATTAGCGTTTTTTTTTTCAATAAAAAAAAATTGCGGACGTGATGTTTGAAGGAGAGGGAATTTGGGCGATTTATTAACGATAATTAGTGCTGACGTGGACGGAACAGTCCAATGACAAGCGAGAGAATGATGCAATCCGAAAGCCTACTGGCCAGGATTAGCTGGAGAGATTTTTTTTTTTAAGATTTTGCTCCCGTGTTTTGCGGTTTTGGCATGATCAGAGCCGTTGATTAACAGGCGTCGATGGGGATCAGCAAATTTGCGTCGGCAGTACGAAGTCTTGGCACGTGAATTGCTATAACTCCATCAGGGGCGGTGGACCTTGCCCTTCCCTTCTCCTCGGAAATAAAGCGATAAATAAATAAATATTTTAAACTAATATTTATCTTTTTAACTAGATTACAGAATTAAAAGTTCACGTCGTTTTGATTTTTAAATTTTAAAAAAATTTAAAAAAATTTTAATTTTTATATTTTATATCATTTTTATTCTTATCGATAAATAAAAAAGATGCTATTTATTTTTATCTATGGCAGCATATGTTGTAGCACACATTGCAGTACAGCATCCAAGTGACAAAATAAATTTAAAATTCATACCTAATTCATTAATCCATTTATTTAATAATTTAAAATATAAAAAATTAAAAATAATTTAATAAAATAAATTTAATTATTTTATTTTTTAATATTTTTAAAATTATTATATAATAATTAATAAATTAATTATGAATTTTAAATTTATTTTTACCACTTGGATGCCATGTGTGCTACTACGTATGCTGCTACATAAGATAAAAATAAACGGCGCATCCCATGTTTAACGGTAGGGATTAAAGTGGTATAAAAAAGAAAGTTTAAGATTATTTTTATAATTTTTTAAAATTTAAAAACTTTACATAATCTTCTAATAGTTAATTTTATAGTTTAGCCTTTTTTTTTTTTTTTTACTAACATTGTTCGTAACTTTATATAACTAATTTTATTTCATTTATATTTTATCTATTAATTTTTTTGGTACATGCAGGCGATCACACTAGTCTCATGCAAATCAGCCCAGAAAGGTCAAAGTACAAAATTTATAGCAATAAAGAAGGACAAAGGTTGCCCGGCTTTCATATCCATGATCCAGTATGCTAAGCTACTGAAGTAGCCACCCAGTCCACCGCCGAATTGGCTTCACGATAAAAATGGCAGATCTGGGCACAGTCAACCTCCCGCAAGATAGTCCAAATATCCGTAAGAATCGGATTCGCAGGGCCAGGAGGGCAATTCTCCTTCTGCAACCAAGAAATGACCGTCATGGAATCACCCTCAATCAAAAGCTTCTTAGCATGAAGAATCCGAGCAGCATGATAAATACCCGCCCAAGCCGCGTAAAGATCGGACATGGGGACAGAGGAATCAAGAGTACCAAAACCTCCAGCAGCTAGCAAGTCACCATGATAACCACGAATGACAAAAGCAGAACCAGCATCTCTACCACGGACACTCCCATCAAAGTTGATTTTGACGAATTATGGAGGGGGGGCTCCTAGGAAAAGAAAACCATATGCCGGTTTGCTGCCGAAGCAGCAGGGGATCCCCAGAGGCCAGAGGCATCAGAACCAACACGGGCACAGTCCGCCACCAAAGATCTAATCTTCCTCACCATCATAAGAGCAGAAATGGAATCATCTGTGAAGATAAGCTGGTTTCTGGACCCAAATCTGATAAGTCGTGGCAACCCAAAGACCACTCTTCTGCTGAGAATTCCTACGGAGATCAAGAAGGAAAGAGGAGCGAGGGGAGCCCAAGTCATCCTGCCTATCAGTATAACCCACCATATGTCATATTCGTCTAGCTCTGGGGCAGATGAAGATAGCATGCTCAGTAGACTCCTCCTCGAGCCTACACAAGGAAGATCGGCTGGATAGCCATTCCCCTTCGAGAGAGAATGGCACAGGTAGGCAGACAATCTCACATAAGCTTCCAAATAAAAAGCTGAATCCTGGAAAGAGTGGGAAGCTTCCAAATCCACCCCGCATCCTCCACATGCTGGAACACAGGCCTGAACATCTTCATCAAATCCCTGGTAGGAGCCCTGGAGAGACATAACCTCTGCCATAGCCTAACATCAGATAAACGGCCAGGAGTAAGCGGCATAGAGAGAATCCGTCTAGAAAGCTCCACTCCAAAGAATTGGGTGATCGAGAGGAAATGCCATGCTAGGGGATCACATGAAATCAAATCCTTGACTCTTAAGCTGGAAGGGGCGTCAACACTAATAAACAAGGGCCACCGAGATAGAGGAAGCTCAAAAATCCAGGTATCCTGAATAACATCAATCGATGAACCATCTCCAATTATCCAAGAGATATTACCCAGAATATCCTGTGCAAACCGACAAACTTTCCTCCAGAAAGAGGAGCATCCCTGAGGCAGACTGATGTGCAAGGCAGACGACCAATCATCGTACCTAGCACGCATCAAAGTGCTCCAAAGACAATGCGGCTCCAGAAGAAATCTCGATGCATGTCTAGCAATAAGGGCATGCCCTCTAACCATGAGAGACTGAATCCCAAGACCACCTTATTGGATAGGCATACAGACCGTATCCCATGATAAAAGATGAATACCGTGACCTTCTTGCATAAACGCCCATAGAAAATCTCTAAAGCATCTCTCGATCCTTTTAAGGCAAGTAATTGGAATAGCAGCATTGGACATAAGGTACAGAGGAAGAGAGGAAAGAACTGAGCGAATAATGATAACCCTAGCCATCATCGATAGGACAGTGACCTACCACCCATCAATCCGCTGACGAACCCTCCTCTCCAACTCATAAAAGTCAGAGCACCGGGGGCGTCTCCCCATTATAGGGATCCCCAAATACTTAAACCTGTCAGTCTGAGTAGTGATACTCGATAGATTAATAATGGCTTCCCTGGTGGTCCTAGAGGTCTTCGGGCTAAAACATATAGAAGACTTAAGAAAGTTAACCTTCTATCCCGAAGCCTGACAATAGTGCTGAATAATAGAATAGAATGAAGCCGCATTATGAATAGAGGCCTGACCCAGAGAATACAGCCATCAGCGAATAGAAGATGAGAGACCAAAGGGCCCTGCGATGCAGCCCTAAAAGGAGCTATCCGCCGATCTAACTGAGCATGATATAAAGCACGTGAAAGATCATCCACAGCCAAAATAAATAGCAGAGGGGATAAAGGGCATCCCTGCCGTAGCCCAACAGTAGAGCGAAAGAACTCAGTCGGACTCCCATTAATGATCAGAGAAAAATAAGGCTTCTGTATGCAAGCCATAATCCATTCAATAAACAACCGGTCAAATCCGAACTCCTGAAGAGATCGATGCAAAAGGTCCAACTTAGTCTATCATAAGCTCTCTCCATATTGAGCTTAACAGCCATAAGACACCGGCTAGCCAAAGCTCTCTGGAGATCATGCATGAACTCCTGTGCAATGAGGACGTTATCTGAAATAGAACGCCCTCTAATAAAGGCCTCTTGTTCAACAGAAATGAGGCGAAGGATAACCGAACTGAGACGGCAAGCTAAAAGACGAGCGCAGACCTTGTACAAAGTAGTACATAGACTAATGGGCCGAAAGTGCTGCGGAAGGAACACATCCGAGCGCTTAGGCACCAAAGCAATAAATGTCTGATTCCATTCCACTGGAATTTGTTTAGATTGAAAAATAGTCTGAATAGCCTGAACGACCTCCTGCCCAACAATATCCCAGTAGTGACGAAAGAAGAAAGGCGGGAAACCATTAGGTCCAGAGGCCTTATCCGGACCCAACTCCCAAAGGGCCTCCCTAATCTCATCCTCTGTAATAGACCTGACAAGCAAATAGTTATCCTGGGAAGAAACCTTCCTAGAGTCCGGAACCTGAACAATCAAAGCCCCATCACCAGTGGATTCCGTCCATCTAGACTGGAAGAAGTGAAGAAGCATATCCCTGATAGAATGAATATCCTCCTGACTATGCCCTTCATCATCAACTAACCTCCGAATCCTATTAGCAACCCGCCGCTTCAAAGTTGCCTGATGGAAGAATCTAGTATTTCGATCCCCGTCACAAATCCACTGAAACCTGGATCTCTGCCACCAATACACCTCCTGCTGCCGAAGGAGAGAGTGATGACGAGCAAGCTTCTCCCGAAGAGAAGAGAGGTCCGAGTCCACGAAAAAACTATCCTGATCTTCCTTAGTCTGCAAGACCCTAATATCATTTTCAACCAATTCAACTTGTCTAACCAAATCCCCCAGCTCCATCCTATTCCATCTGGATAGTCTATGTCTGGCCATCTTAAGACGGCGAGATAACCGATATACAGTATTACCCCTAACTGGAAGATGCCAGATCTGAGAAATAAGTACGAGCAACAGAGTGGGCAGTCCAAAACTGCTCAAATATAAACTGCTTACGCTGGTACTGATCAACCTCCGTGGAAATCAAAATAGGGCAATGGTCAGAAGCAATCCAAGGAAGATGGGTGACAGTAACAGCAGGGTGCATATGAACCCACTGAGCTGTAGCCAAAGCTCTGTCCAGCCTTTTCCACACCCGAGCAGTCCCCTGATGATTATTGCACTAGGTAAATTGAGGTCCTCAAAACCCAAATCCAACAATCCAAAAGAGCCAATGAAGGATCTAAATTCATTAATATCAGCAGAGCCAGTAACCCGTCTGCCCCCGCGTTTTTCACTAGCCTCAGTGATACAATTAAAATCCCCAGCTATGATGGAAGGAAGACCTTGAGCAAGGAGGGAATGCAATTCAGACCACAGTACCCTTCTCTCCATATAGTCCGTACTGGCATACACAGCCGATAGAAGCTAGGGGACATAAGTACCATCAGAGACAACAAGGCCAATCTGCTGATTACATTGATGAAAAGTATCAATCCGAACAGCAGAGAGACGCCAAATAGCCAAAATTCCTTCCGACAGACCATCGGCCTCCACCGCATAAGAGGACCATGACCGAGCAATCTGCCTACGGAACCAGGCCAAACTATCACCTAACAGCCTAGTTTCCATAAGGATACATATGTCAAAATGATATAACTGTAATAATCTACCAAAAAAGGATCAAAAAGAAGGCTTTCGAGCTCCTCTCACATTCCAAAGTAGAATCTTCATTTACAAACTGGAGGAGACTGGGACCCACCCTGGTCCTCCAGCATAATACTATCAGAAAGACCCCCTTTCATCAGGATGCCTTCCTCTAACATCTGTGATGAGCAGACTTGCAGGCCTTCCGTATCAAAACCTGGCTTATCACTCTGGGAAGTCTGCGCCGAGGATAAGGGAACTGGACCTAGGCCCGAAGACTCAACAGCTTTAATCCCCACAGAAAACCTAGCACCCTTATCAGAAAGTGAACTCACCATCTCCTGTCTGCCTTCTTGGCAACAGAGGGAGAGAGCAAACCAATTAGAAGACAAGATTTTTGCGCCCCCAATTTTAGACAGGGACTTCTTGCCTTTCCCCTTACCCTTCACAGAATTAGAACAAGACCGAGAAGACAGAAATACTTCTAGTCTGGCTCGCTTCAAGGACCCAAGAAAAGCTTTCCTATAATCCAATTGACCATTTACACCTGAGTCCAAACCAAGGGTTACAAAAGGATTCTTAGAGGCAACAAAATGATTCAGACAATGCTCTTGGGAGCCATCCTCAGAGTGAGTAACAGATCCTTCTTAAGTGCCTTAACGGCACAGTAACATATCAAACTTATCACCTTGGACTTGGGACAAGCAACTGGAATGCCATGTCAACGAAACATGGGAACTAGTGTTTAAATTATGTTTTTATAATCTAATTAAATAGCCTCATTCTTGGTGTTTTGTAACTAATTAACCTGCCATAGCTTAACTTGACCGACTAAACAATGTAGGAGAAATACGTCTCCACCGTAGGGCACATTTAACTTTGGCAGGGTAGATTGATGGTGTTCTACATCTAGACATTATACAACGGGATTTAAGATCTCAAAATAAATGTCATTGAAAGATTAAAAGAATATTATAATTTTTTTATTATATTTATGTGGCTTTCTTTCTATGTATCATCCTAAGATGATGAATAAACTGTCAGCATTTTTACGAAATATTAATAAAAATTATTTTTTAGTGACATATATAAATACCCTTAAATTTTTAATTATAGCACTTTGCTAGCAACATATATATATATATATATATATATATATATATATATATATATATATATATATAGTATCAATAATTGTGCAACATTTTAAGAAAATATCGTAAGAACTTCACAAAATAATGACAGTATATATACCTTAAAATATAACTTTTAATAGAGATTGCCAGCATTTTGATACGCTGCTACTAAATAGATTCTTGGCTTTTATATGAAGTGCCACTATATTATTTAAATTATAATTATTACTTTTTATTATTTCTGTTATTTTGCAACTTTCGTAATTTATAATTTAATGGCCCTTTTATAAATATGTTTTAAAATTGTATTGGATCTATATGCAATTGATTTTAATAACCAATAAATGCTATACTTGCAATTGAAGACATGATAATAAAATTTTGATCCAATATACTTGCATTCAATATTTCATAACACAATGAATATTTTTTACAACCAAACTAATTGAAAAAATGATTCCTAATTTTATATGCGTAAGGTAAATTAAAACTTCCAAACCATTTTAGAGCGAATTGATACAAGTCAACTAATCATTCGGTTTTATATCATAATCCCACAATCAAGTTTTAGATTTGTATATTGAACTTTAAAAAATAAAGGGTCAAGTCCACGAGCAAAGTAATATCATTCAAAAAGAGATCTTCAATACTGTCTTCGTTATTAGATTCCATTGCCTTTCTATTTGCAAACTATTTATGAAATCTAAGAGAAACAAGTATAAATTATATTATAAATTATTGACTATATAAAAAAAATAAATATGAAAATAATACATGCATAAGTTGAAGGTCAAGCCACACTTGGGCCAACAATATTTCAATTATTTTATAATAACTCTATTATCTTATTACGATTCATTATGCCCTACTGGAACCGAATTAATATTTTTCAAAACTCGATTTTTAGAGCTCCTCCACCTACAACTGAACTAGCAAAAAAGAATCCCTTTTACAACGTGAGGATGAAGTGTCCAATTAGGACCATTCTATAATTGAAAGATTTATTTTAATATATTAAATTCTCAACAAAAATAACATTTGAAATGAAATGACAAGTAGATTTGGAGAGTTGTTTTGTTTTGCTGATTAAGTAGCTTTTTTTTTTCCTTCTTCAATTGTCCCTGTAGTTTCATATACATTAGATTTTGAAAATATTTAGAAAAATCAAAATTTTAACTAATATCTAACTAATTAGCCTGCCAAAAGTTTGACAGACTAAACAATGCAGGAAAAATATATCTGCAGCATAGGGCACACGTAAGGCCCAGTCATGGTAAGGAGCTCTGGATCTAACCAATTAAGTTCAGGCCTATGATAGGGTATGTTGATGGACTCTAAAAGTAGAGCAAAATGAACCCATCCAGGAATTATACTACAAGATTTGAGATCAAAATAATGAGGTAGGTTAATTTCAATTAGACTCTTTTGAACCGTTGTTGCTCCTTTCCTCAATGAAGAAGCCCAAAGCTTGATTGTTATTCATGTAAAATAGTCTATAAGTGCACATAATCGTAACAAGTAGTAAAGTATTTTTAGAGAATGGTCGAACTCATATAGATTAATTATATTATTGAATACCAAAATTTACTAAATTAATTACTATTTAAAAAATTAAATATAAACAGAACATTCTACTATAAAATTATTTAATCTAAAAATTAATAAAGCATAAAAATTTAAACGTGTAAAAATATGATAAGAATAGATGTAAAGCGATTGATTTCACTTAACAAATCCCACATAATTTATTCTTCTTAATTATTAAATTCTAATAATCCCATATTGATGATTTAAAATTTCTTAATTATCCAATATCTTCTCTCGAACGATATCAAAAATATCTCCAACTAACAATTCCATATCTCTATGTGAATTTAATTAATTAGAGACTTATTACGCATTTTAAATTTTCTAAAAAATAATATTAATTAAAGTATCTTTACTTTTGCTCAACTAATGGTGTTTAATTTTAGATCTAAAATAACAAATCACCTCTTGATCTTATTGTAATTTAATTGATTAAATAATAAATTATAAGAATTAATTATAAGAAATAACAAATCACCTTTTGGTCTCATTATAATTTAATTAATTAAATAATAAATTGTAAACATTAATCATAAGAATTAAACACTCAATTATGAAAATATTAAAAATAAAATAACTACTAAAATAAATTGCGTGTTCATTGATAGATTACATCAATGCTCTAGAAAAAGAAATTAGTTCATAATAAAAGCAAAAAGAAAACTAAAGAAACTTATGTTTTTCATTGGAAGCAATTGATAAACACGCAATACTTCTGTTCTTCATATCCCCCTCAGTTGAAAAACTCTAAAAGTCTCTAGCTCTCCACTACAAGAAAAAAAAAATATTGCGACGCCCAAATGCGTCGCTAATGCATCACTAAACATGCTATTGCGATGCATTAGCGACGCAATGACTGCGTCGCTGAGAATATCATCGCAACCATAATTTATCGCAATTGCATCGCAAAACAGCGACTCTCTGCGACGCAGAGATGCGTCGCAATATTGCGACGCACCAAAATGCATCGCTAAATTTAAAACTAAATTTTAATATTTTAAATATTAATATTAAATATTGCGACGTATTCAATTGCGTCGCAATATTGTGATGCATTTAGCTGCGTCGCAATATTTAATAATAATATTTTAAATATAATAGCGATGCAATATTAGTCGCTAATGCATCGCTAATAAAATTTTTTTAAAATATTGTGACGCTAGGTCACTGCGTCGCAATATTTATTAATAATATTTTAGATATATTAGCGATGCAATTTTAGTTGCTAATGCATCGCTAATTAAATTTTTTAAAAAAATATTGCGATGCCAGATCGTTGCATCGCAATATTTAATAGTAATATTATAAAAATATTAGCGATGCAATTTGAGTCACTAATGTGTCGCTAATTAATTTTTTTTAAAATATTGCGACGCTAGCTCATTGCATTGCAATATTTAATAATAATATTTTAAAAATATTAGCGATGCAATTGCAGTCGCTAATGCGTCGCTAAATAAATATTTTTTTAAAAAAAATAAAAATTTAAAAATTAAAACGGTTAATACAATTTCGTTACATTTAAATATTGATCGAAACATTCTTCACTCATATTGATCCAAACAATAGTCATTCAATTTACAAAAATAAATAATATATTAAAATTTTGAAGTTTTTATGTACAACATATAAAAAGAAAAAAAAATACATCAAGAATCCGAGCGATCACGTGGAGGCTGTGGAGGCTGGAGACTCTGCGATAAGCGGCTAA
>UESW01004332.1:775008-839838 GCA_900491605.1 Calamus simplicifolius
GCCGGAGTTGGAGGAGACTGCCGAGGAGCCGGAGCACCGAAGGGGGGAGCCGGAGCAGCGAATGGTGGGAGCCGGAGAGGTTTTGGGGAGGGCGGTGGCTAGTCAAGACGGGGAAGAAGAAGAGAAGGCCGGCCGACTTTATATAAGAATGATTAGCGATGCAAATTTGCGTCGCTAATCAGTTGCAATTTTTTTTAAATTTATTATGTATTAGCGACGCACAATGCATCGCTAATCCATCGTTAATTTGGCCTTATTATATTTTTATGAAAAAGGTAGCGACGCAATTAATTGTGTCGCTAACTTGCGCCAATTGTCCGGTGGAAAAATTATTTTTATTTTCTAGAAATTGCATCGCTAAGGCATCACAATATTTTTTTTAATATTTTTAAATGATTAAATAATAATTTATGACAATATTGCGACGCATACAGTGCGTCGCAAAAATTTTTCTAACTATTTCATACATATATTTATCCAAAAAACATTGCGATGCAACAAATACGTCGCAATATTATATATTTTATTTATTTTTTTAAATATTTATAAATGAAAAATTATAATTTATGATAAATTGCGACGCATAATTGCATCGCAATATTTTTTTTTTACTTTTCGTTACATCTATTTATAGAAAAAATATTGCGACGCAACGAAGGCATCGCAATATTATATTTATTTATTTATTATTACTGATAAAAAATATATTTACTAAAAACTATTGCGACGCATCAGTTGCGTCGCAATATTTGTTTTTATTTTCTTCAAAAATGCATCGCTACGGCATCGCAATAATTTTTTAATATTTATAAATAATAATATTTATAATTTATGATAATAATTGCGGCGCACCAAATTGCGTCGCAATATTTTTTTTAAACTTTTTCATTACATATATTTATAGAAAAAATATTGCGACGCAACTATGCGTCACAATATTATATTTCTTTTATTTATTAATACTAATAAAATTATATTTACTAAAAATAATTGCGATGCATACATTGCATCGCAATATTTATTTATTTTTTTCTTCAAAAATGCATCGCTACGATGTCGCAATAATTTTTTAATATTTATAAATGATAATATTTATAATTTATGATAATAATTACGATGCATTAGTTGGCATCGCAATATTTTTTTAAACTTTTTTCATTACATATATTTATAGAAAAAACATTGCGACGCAACAAATACGTCGTAATATATTTGTTTTATTTTTATTATTGATAAAAATATATTTACTAAAAACTATTGCGACGCATCAGTTGCGTCGCAATATTTGTTTATTATTTTTTCAAAAATGCATCGCTACGGCATCGTAATAATTTTTAATATTTATAAATGATAATATTTATAATTTATAATAATAATTGCGATGCACAAATTGCATCGCAATATTTTTTTAAAACTTTTTCATTACATATATTTATAGAAAAATATTGCGATGCAACTAATGCGTCGCAATATTATATTTCTTTTATTTATTAATACTAATAAAATTATATTTACTAAAATAATTGCGATGCATACATTGCATCGCAATAATTTTTAATTTTTATAAATGATAATTTATAATTTATGATAATAATTACGATGCAATAGTTGCGTCACATATTTTTTTTAACTTTTTCATTACATATATTATAGAAAAAACATTGCGACGCAACTAATGCGTCGCAATATTATATTTTTTTATTTATTAATACTGATAAAAATTATATTTACTAAAAATAATTACGACGCATACATTGCATCGCAATATTTATTTTTTTTCTTCAAAAATGTATCGCTACGGAATCGCAATAATTTTTTAATATTTATAATGATAATATTTATAATTTATGATAATAATTACGACACACAAATTACGTCGCAATATTTTTTTTATACTTTTTTTTATATATATTTATAGAAAAAACATTGCGACGCAACTAATGCATCGTAATATTATATTTTTTTATTTATTAATACTGATAAAAATTATATTTACTAAAAATAATTACGATGCATACATTGCATCGCAATATTTATTTATTTTTTTCTTCAAAAATGCGTCGCTACGGCATCACAATAATTTTTTAATATTTATAAATGATAATATTTATAATTTATGATAATAATTGCGATGCATAAATTGCGTCACAATATTTTTTATACTTTTTCATTACATATTTATAGAAAAAATATTGCGATGCAACTAATGCATCACAATATTATATTTCTTTTATTTATTAATACTGATAAAAATTATATTTACTAAAATAATTGCGACGCATACATTGCTTCGCAATATTTGTTTATTTTTTTCTTCGAAAATACATCGCTACGGCATCGCATAATTTTTTAATATTTATAAATGATAATATTTATAATTTAGGATAATAATTGCGATGCACAAATTGCGTCGCAATATTTTTTTTAAACTTTTTCATTACATATATTTATAGAAAAAACATTGCGATGCAACTAATGCGTCACATATTATATTTTTTTATTTATTAATACTGATAAAAAATTATATTTACTAAAAATAATTACGATGCATACATTGCGTCGCAATATTTGTTTATTTTTTTTTTGAAAATGCATCGCTACGGCATCGCAATAATTTTTTAATATTATAAATGATAATATTTATAATTTATGATAATAATTGCGACGCATAAATTGCGTCGCAATATTTTTTATACTTTTTCATTACATATATTTATAGAAAAAATATTACGATGCAACTAATGCATCGCAATATTATATTTCTTTTATTTAGTATTACTAATAAAAATTATATTTACTAAAAATAATTGCGATGCATACATTGCGTCGCAATATTTGTTTATTTTTTTCTTCGAAAATGCATCACTACGGCGTCGCAATATTTGTTTAATATTTTTTAAACTTTTTTATTACTTTTTTTAATAATTATAAACGATCCGACGGTTGCGATCGATCCAAGCCATGATCGATCCCGGTCGGCGACGACCTCTCTCGGACCGTGCGATCGATCGGATCAGCGACGATCCGATGGTTGCGATCGATCCAAGCCATTATCGATCCCGATCGGCGAGTATCCGATGGTTGCGATCGATCCAAGCCATGATCGATCCCGGTCGGCGATGATCCGACGGTTGCGATCGATCCAAGCCATGATCGATCCTGATCGGCGTTGACCTATCTCGGACAGTCGCGATCGATCGGATCGGCGATGATCCGACGGTTGCGATCGATCCAAGCCATGATCGATCCCGGTCGGCGACGACCTATCTCGGACCGTTGCGATCGATCAGATCAGTGACGATCCGACAGTTGCGATCGATCCAAGCCATGATCGATCCCGGTCGGCGATGATCCGACGGTTGCGATCGATCCAAGCCATGATCGATCCCGGTCGGCATCGACCTATCTCGAACCATCGCGATCGATCGGATCGGCGATGATCCGACTGTTGCGATCGATCCAAGCCATGATCGATCCCGGTCGGCGAGTATCCGACGGTTGCGATCGATCCAAGCCATGATCGATCCCGACCGGTGACGATCCGACGGTTGCGATCGATCCAAGCCATGATCGATCCCGATCGGCGTCGACCTATCTCGGACCTTCGCGATCGATCGGATCGGCGACGATCCGACGGTTGCGATCGATCGAAGCCATGATCGATCCCGGTCGGTGATGATCCGACGGTTGCTATCGATCCAAGCCATGATCGATCCTGATCGGCGACGATCCAACGGTTGCGATCGATCCAAGCCATGATCGATCCCGGTCGGCGACGACCTATCTCGGACCGTGGCGATCGATCGGATCGGCGATGATCCGATGGTTACGATCGATCGAAGCCATGATCGATCCCGATCGGCGATGATCCGACGGTTGCGATCGATCGAAGCCATGACCGATCCGGGTCGGCGATGATCCGACGGTTGCGATCGATCCAAGCCATGATCGATCCTGATTGGCGACGATCTGACGGTTGCGATCGATCCAAGCCATGATTGATCCCGGTCGGCGACGACCTATCTCGGACCGTGGCGATCGATCGGATTGGCGACGATCCGACGGTTGCGATCGATCCAAGCCATGACCGATCCCGGTCGGTGATGATCCGACGGTTACGATCGATCCAAGCCATGACCGATCCCGGTCGGCAACGATCCGACGGTTGTGATCGATCCAAGCCATGATCGATTCCGGTCGGCAACGATTCGACGGTTGCGATCGATCCAAGCCATGATCGATCCCGGTCGACGACGACCTATCTCGGACCATGGCGATCGATCGGATCGGCGACGATCAGACGGTTGCGATCGATCGAAGCCATGATCGATCCCGGTCGGCGATGATCCGATGGTTGTGATCGATCCAAGCCATGATCGATCCCGATCGGCGACGATTCGACGGTTGCGATTGATCCAAGCCATGATCGATATCGGTCAGCGACGACCTCTCTCGGACCGTGGCGATCGATCGGATCGGCGACGATCTGACGGTTGCGATCGATCCAAGCCATGATCGATCTCGGTCGGCGATGATCCGACGGTTGCGATCGATCCAAGCCATGATCGATCCTGGTCGGCGACGATCCAACGGTTGCGATCGATCCAAGCCATGATCGATCCCGGTCGGCGATGATCTATCTCGGACCGTGGCGATCGATCAAATCGGCGACGATCCGACGGTTGCGATCGATCGAAGCCATGATCAATCCCGGTCGGCGATGATCCGATGGTTGCGATCGATCCAAGCCATGATCGATCCTGATCGGCGACGATCGATCTCGGACCATCGCGATCGATTGGATCGGTGACGATCGATCGAAGACATGATCGATCCCGGTCGGCGACTACCGATCTCGGACTGTCACGATCGATCGGATCGGTGACGATCCGATGGTTGCGATAGATCGAAGCCATGATCAATCTCAATCGGCGATGATCCGACGGTTGCCATCGATCCAAGCCATGATCGATCCCGGTCGGTGACGATCGATCTCGGACTGTCGCGATCGATCCGATCGGCGATGACCCGACGGTTGCGATCGATCGAAGCCATGATCGATCACGGTCGACGACGACTGATCTCGGACATTATTAAATTTTAAATATATTTTCTAATTTATTACGTCGCTAATGCCTCGCTAATTTGGCATTATGAATTTCTTTTAAAATATTACGATGCATTAATTTGCATCGTTAAATAAAAATTTTTTTTATTACTTTATTGTTTTATTGCATCGCTATTACGTCGCTAATTAACATATTTATTTTTAACAAAACATTGTGATGCACTGGATTGCGTCGCAATATTTTTATTTCATAATACTATTTTCTTAAAATAATTTTATTTAAATTAATTATGATGCAATTATTGCGTCACTAAATTTAAAAATAATTTTTATATTTTTTTGGTTTATTGCGTCGCTAATGCATGGCTATTTAAAATAATTAAGTTTTTTAAAAACATTGCGACGCACTGTTTTGCACCGCAATATTTTTTTTCATATTAATATTTATAAAAATTAATTTCATTTAAAATAATTATGATGCAATTAGTGCATCACTAAATTAAAATTAATTTTTACAATTTTTTGGTCTATTGCATCGCTAATGCGTCGCTGTTTAAAATTATTATGTTTTTCAAATATATAGCGACACATTGAGTTGCATCGCAATAGTTTTATTTCATAATTATATTTTATAAAAATTAATTTTTTATTAATATTTGCGACGTAATTTTTGTGTCGCTATATTAAATATTTTTTTCTTATTTATGTTTATTGCATCGCTAATGCGTCGCTATTTAACATAATTAATTTTTTTAAAAATATTGCGATGCACTTAGCTGCATCGCAATATTTATTTCTTTAATAATATTTAAAAAAACATTTTATAAATATTGCGACGTATTTTTGCGTCGCTAAATTTAACTTTTTTTAATTTTATGATTTATTGAGTCGCTAATGCGCTGCTATTTGCGTCGCAATATTTTTTGACGCGGAGGCATCGCAATGTAGTCGCAATTTTAGTGACGCATCTTTGCATTGCTAAAATTGCGTCGCTATTTCATTATTTTCTTGTAGTGCTCCCTGTTCCTCTTTAAAGACCATCTTCCTTCTTTTATAGTTGGATGAATAAGGATAAGATTTAGCCCAAGCCGTGTTGAATACGATGAAAAAATCACCGCCTAAGAGTCCTTTCCTAGATAACTATTGCATTGCCAACTGAGCCTCATCTATTGAAATACAGCATTGCCAACTCATCAACTCGTGATCCTCTCCTCTTTGAAAATACGGCATTGGAGTCCTCACCGCCCGAGAGTCTTCACGCAGAGTCCCTTGGCCGTTGCTTTTTTTTATTGCCTTCAAAATAAAATGAAAAGTAAATAAAAATAAATAAATTTAACTCAAAATAAATTAAAAACTAGCTAATACTGTTATGAAAGTATATGAATTAAATGATCAGATTTATGCTTATCAAATACCCCAAACTTACACTTTGCTAGTCCTCGAGCAAAGAAAATAAAACAAATATCCCAAAACAAAAGATTAATTGTTCAAATAGAGCCTCAAAGATTTAACACATGCCATGATTTAAAAAAATTATCCTATGCAAATCAAGTACAAAAGTTAATATAAAATTTGGTCTCACCTCATATTCAATTCTCCCACTCATGAGCATGCATCATTCTCACTTCATTATTCAGATTCCTAGATAATTTTATGCAAAACATGTAAATGCAATGGATCTCTAATAAGTGTGTGTATCTATTCCATAGGCTTGCTTTTTAAATTAACTCTCCACTAATGTAGATAAAAGATAACACCAAGGATCAATAGGTCTTTATAAGTTTATAATGTAAGACTAGAATGAGGGTTACAAAGAAAGGGTAAGATATGTCAAACTAGGAACTTAAATAAATATACCCATGGCATAAAAAGCATAGTAGTCTCACTCATAATGGCTCATACATAGCTTTCAACAAGCATCCTCTTTTTTTTTAACAAGAGTAGGGCCACAAACACCATATCTCCGATCTCGGCTTCCATGAGCGCATGTGAATCATTCAGTGGTTCAACTATCCTAGGGAGCCATTCCATGTTTTTCACAATGACTTGTTCAATAAAAGTATCAAAGTGTGCCAACTTTATGTATTTAATCATGTCAGAAAAGATCAAAACATCTTCATTTGATGAATCAGTACCATCTTCCCCTTTTTCATTTCAAAAATTTTTTAGATCTATCTGCTTCTTGCACCCTATCTGAATTTTAGATTATCACATTCTTTCCAATTCTTGCATTCCCTTATATTTGTATTTTCTCAATTCCAATAGGTTGTATATATTGGCTTTGTTGTAGCATAAAAGTTAAAAACTTGGTGGATGTGCAATAAGGGAAATATTTGCTTCAAAGAAAGATTTAATGGTACCAATATCCTCCCAGTAATTGTTGAAAAGATATGCCTTGATGAAGAACTCTTTTGCAGATGCAGGAATTATCTCAGATCCAAAGTTATTTGAAATAGAAAAACTCTATCTGACCTTAGAAAATTTAGATTATCTTCTTCTTGAATAGACTCCCATAGAAGCAATATATGGTTTCTTTTCTGCCTCAGCTGGTAACAACCCCAATACAGTAGTGTCCACTTCCATTACTTTCACATCTGCTTCTTTTGCTTTTCACTGAATGAGATGACCTTTTCTTTGTACACCCTCAAATTTTTTCTTTCTATGCATGTGGTATGATTAAAAAAAATTTCATACTCCTATCTCTCTTTTTTTTTTTAAGCTCTTATAATCATGAGGTAAGTATCAACTAAGTTCCCTTGAAAGGTAAAGATATATATATATGTAAGTTCAAAAGGATAGGAATCATATGGGTTAAATAAGAAAAATTTAAAAGGCCAAAATATAAATTTCAAAGGCTCAAATGGATGACTAGAGATATAATAATAAAAGGGTTAGGCTTTTAGGCTCAACCAATCCAAAGATGGCCTATATCATTTCTTTGGTGAAACTTTATCTAGGATTTTGCCTCAAGTAATTCTTAAGCAAGTTCCCGAGTAGTTGAGATTATAAATATTTACAAGTTTTCATAAAATGTCTTTAGGCATGCAAATAATTAATGATCGTGATACACATCTAATGAATAAAGAAAAAATCATATAAAGTAAAAATAATTTAAGTATTAACTAATCAACTCAATACTTAGAATTTTTAAAAAAATCACAACTTGTTTTAACCATTATCATCATTGGCTCTATAAAAACAAATAAATAAATCGGATAATAATAATAATTTTTTATTTATTTTATTTATTTGTTTTAATTTTTTTATTTATTATGAATTTTTAATTTTTTTAATTTTTTAGTTATTTAATATATATTTAAATCAACCTAAATATAATTAAAATAAAGAAAATGTAATCACAAATTAACTAAAGCAATCAAACAAATAACTAGACCTATGATGCAACCTCCCCCAAACTTAAATCTTGCATTGTCCTCAATGGAAGAGAAAGAAAAGAGAATTAATAGAAATAATAAAGAGAAAAGTAAAGTGATACTCCCCTAGTGTCCATGAATGTCATCTTGAAGTGCACCACTAGAAGAGACTTCTTCTTTAATATTTGGGATTGTCAAGGTCAATGGAGACTTGTTGCTTGTAAAATTTTCGTCAATGTATGGTTTAAGGCACTGCTCATTCACTTTAAATGTTCCCTTGGTCTCATGTTATACTTCAACTGCTCCATAAGGATAAACTTTAGTTACCATAAATGGTCTTGACCATCGAGATCATAGCTTTCCTGAAAAAAGTCGAAGTCTTGAGTTAAATAATAGAACTTTTTGCCCAACTTCAAATTTCCTACTTAAAATATACTTATCATGCCATCTTTTGGTTTTATCTTTGTAAATTCTAGCATTCTCATAAGCATCATTGCGAAATTCATCCATCTCATTGATTTGCAATATTCTCTTCTCGCTAGGTGCTTGTAGATCAAAGTTAAGTATCCTTATCGCCCAATAAGCCTTGTGTTCTAGCTCCACTAGTAGATGACATGCTTTTCCATAAACAAGCCGATATGGTGGCATCCCAATCGATGTTTTGAATGCTGTTCTATAGGCCCATAAAGCATCATCTAATTTTCTCGCCCAATCTATACCAAAGATATTCACTATCTGTTCCAATACATGCTTTAACTCTTGATTAGATATCTCGATTTGTTCGCTTGTTTGAGGATGATATGGTGTTGCCATGTGATGTGTAACTCCATACTTAGTCAGTAGTGCTTCAAATTGGCGATTGCAAAAATGCTTTCCATCATCACTGATTATTGCCTTTGGAGTGCCGAATCAGAAAAAAATATTCTTTCGTAGAAAATTCATCACAACTCTTGCATTATTAGTCAATGAGGCTACTGCTTTCACCCATTTGGAGATATAATCTATAGCCATCAAAATAAATTTTTTAGAATATGATGATGGAAAAGGACCCATGAAATCTAAAATTTGTATCTTTGAATATAACATTTTATCTCTCCTTTTAATCTCATACCAAATGCACCATTTATTGAGGTTGAATAGTGGGATCTCATCGATGGATAAGTACTTGGGCTTTCATCCTTTTCTTATCAACTATCAAATAACGTAGTGTTAGATGTTTATCCCTTGACTTCTTGGTCAAGTGTTCAAACCATGCACAGTAACCCCCAAGCCAGTATATACTATTTAATCTTAACCCTTGGACCCATACTCAGCCCAATACAAGTTAGCCCAACCATCTTTTACGATGACCTAAGTTTAGCTTCTAGCCGGTTCAAGAAACAAAACTAGTTATGAAATGGACTACATTGAAAGCCTAGTTATGAAATGGGCTACATTGAAAGCTTTGGTGCATATACCGCACATCCTTTGTCTATGAACTACCAAAAGGGCTCCCTCACGTCTGCATTTCACATTTCACATGATGCAATACATGGGCCAGCTTGGGCAAGAATTTGCCAACATAATAAGACGGCCTGCTTGAATCCACACCCTGGGTGATGGAAAGTTTAGTGGCCAGCCCATTTGCTAGGCCTTAAAAGCACAAATATGTTAGGTTATGTTGAGGGGTAAAATTGTTATTACATTATTGATCGCTCATATTGGCGATGAGGTCGCGCCCAATCCAAATGCCCTTGTTTGCCAGCTGGCTTGCTGGCGCAACATTCTAGCAACGAGCATCTCGTCATAATGAAGAAAGAGAACAAAAGGGAAAAAGGGCCTCGTCATGTGCATGGGTTCTCCCAAGGGCCCCTTATTAATATCCGGCAGTCAAGTCAATAGGCTGGAACATTTAATAGTGCAGAAACAGTTATAATGACTTGGCCAGTGTTGAGGGGTAAAATCATCATTACATTATTGATCGCTCACATTGGCGATGAGGTCGCGCCCAATCCAAATGCCCTGTTTGCCAGTTGTCCTGCTGGCGCAATATTCTAGCAATGAGCGTCTCGTCATAATGAAGAAAGAGAACAAGAAGGAAAAAGGGCCACGTCATATGAGTGGGTTCTCTCAAGGGCCCCCTCATTAATTTCCGGCAGTCAAGTCAATAGGCTGGAGCATTTAATGGTGCAGAAACGGTCATAATGACTTGGCCAGCATTTAATGGAATAAAAAGAAAGGAGAAAGCATGCCTCGGCACTCAAGCCCCGCTTCATTTAGGCCGAGCCATGCCTTGTGCTCTCATTCAAGCCAACTCCAACATAGCTCGGCTAGCCTCAAGCCTTAGCCAGCTTCAGCATAGCTCGGCCAACATAGCTCGGCTATCATAGCTCGGCCAGCCTCAGCCTCGGTCAGCTTCAGCATAGCTCGGCCAACATAGCTCGGCCAGCCTTAGCCTCGGCCAGCTTCAGCATAGCTCGACCAATATAGCTCGGCCATCATAGCTCGGCCAGCCTCAGCCTCAACCAGCTTCAGCATAGCTCGGCCAACATAGCTCGGTCATCATAGCTCGGCCAGCCTCAGCCTCAGCCAACTTCAGCATAGCTCAGCCAACATAGCTTGGCCATCATAGCTCGGCCAGCCTCAGCATCAGCCAGCTTCAGCATAGTTCGGCCAACATGCCTCGGCCAATATACCTCGGCACTCTAGCTTGGTTTCCATAACCGCGCTATGTCCTTCGCACCAATGCAATTATGGCCTCATAAAGGCCATGTGCATCCACATGCTTTAAGGCATTTAATGCCTTATTTCCTTCCATCATTAAGGCATTTATGGCTGCCACGTTGGCCCCCCTTGGCACCTTTTGCGCGGGAAGGATGGCGTCATGAAGCCGAGACAAGGAGTTCTTGACTCCATGCTTCACAAAAGTCTGACTTGGCCGACCATATTATACTTCAGCAGATTCAACCAACCTTATGCCTCGGCAACCCGAGCTATTCTTATGCTTATGCCATCAAGGCCAGGCCATTCCTCGGCCATCCGATCCGAGCTACTATAGATCTCTGCGGAATCTGGCGTGGGAGAGTTCAAATTCATTGTAACAAAATAAGATTCCAAACAAGGAATCATGCCAAGACGTGGCCTAGGACCTATAATAGTGGCCTAGGGACCATGTAGCCACTGAGTCTCGAGCCATCAGCCAGCTCTCCCTGCCTCCCAACCATCGATCCTCTAACTAACCAGATACAGATCCTATCGGCCCTGTAACAACCTAATTCGAATCTGTTTCGAATCCCAACAACTTTTAGACCTCATCCAGAGCACGTCCAAGAAGTTAGGTGACCGCCTATAAATACTACCACCCTCAAGCCTCTCAGGTATGGCTATTCTACGCCTATTTTTCATTCACAGTTCTCACACTCCGCCATAACAGCTCCGACGAGAGCTCGAAGGAACTCTTCCTCAGGGATCCTTCTCCACATATTTGTTGATTGCTGGTCTTCACTGACTTGAGCGTCGGAGGGTCTTCTGCAAAAGGCCACCCCCAATGCCTCTCGCGTGAGGACTGTCTTGCAGGTTCGCCCAGAAGGGAGCCCATGCTGCAGCCTGATCGTGCCCGAGCCAGAGGACAGATTTCAGCAGCAACAGGTTACTGGTGGGTAAAAACGAATTGAATGGGTACAAGGCTTGTCAGACTCGGTTATGCATGACTCGGTTATATATTATCCCCCAAAATGTTAGATAAGTCTGTGTGATCTTTAAGCATTGGAATCGGGAACACATTCACAACAAAACATTTCATAAAAGATTTGGGCCGTTTGCCGTTTTATTATTGTTATTAAGGACTAGAATCGAGTATTCACTTGGGTTCAGCAAGATTTCTACCTCTCCTGGTTAAAAGATCAGTATAAATTAATTTTTTTGAAAATAAAAAACACTTCTGTCTCTTTATCTGCCGCATTACAATTTATGTGTGTTGAGGGGTAGAATCGTTATTGCATTGATAATCATACGAAGGGGCTAGGATCGGCCACATCCCTCCGCCCGCTACAATATGCGCTCGAGGAACAAGCTAAACTAATATGGTCCGTCAGACCATGCGACCTCTGACTCGTTCCTTTTCAGGTTTCCATAGCCTGACCTTTCTGAACTACTCATAACTCAACTTTCCCCGAGCCTCCCATGGTTCGGCTTTCCCCGAGCTTCCCATAGCTCGACTTCCACCGGGCTTCCATAGCTCGGCTTCCCCGAGCCTCCCATGGTTCGGCTTTCCCCGAGCTTCCCATAGCTCGGCTCCCTCCGGGCTTCCATAGCTCGGCTTCCCCGAGCCTCCCATGGTTCGGCTTTCCCCGAGTTTCTCATAGCTCGGCTCCCTCCGGGCTTCCATAGCTCGGCTTCCCCGAGCCTCCTATGGTTCGGCTTTCCCCGAGTTTCCCATAGCTTGGCTCCCTCCGGGCTTTCATAGCTCGACTTCCCCGAGATCTCCCATGGTTCGGCTTTCTCCGAGCTTCCATAGCTCGGCTCCCTCCGGGCTTCCATAGCTCGGCTCCCCCGAGCCTCCCATGGTTCGGCTTTCCCCGAGCTTCCCATAGCTCGACTTCCTCTGGGCTTCCATAGCTCGGCTTCCCCGAGCTTCCTATAGCTCATTTTTCCCGAGCTTCCCATAGCTCAACTTCCTCCGGGTTTCCATAGCTCGGCTCCCCCAAGCTTCCTGTAGCTCATTTTTCTCGAGCTTCCCACAGCTTGTTTTCCCCGAACTACCTATAGCTCGGCCTCCCTGAACGATCCATGATCCGATACTCACCTCCATGGAACCTGATGCGGGAGAGCCTAGACCTATCGTAACAGAATCCTAGGCAAAGAATTATGTTGAAAAGTGGCCTAGGACCTAATATAGCTACCTGGGACCTGTGCATCTATCAGATCTTAGGCCATCAAAGAGCTCTCCTAGCCGTCGATCCCTTAATGAACAAGATACGGATCCCACCGGCCCCACAACGGCCTGATTCGATTCATCCCCGTATCCTAACTACCTTTGAACCTTCCAGAAGGTGCTCAAGATCTAGGTGATCGCCTATAAATATGACACCCCTAGATTCTCTCAGGTATGCGCTCACTGCCCCTAGCTCACCCTCACTCTCTCACTCTCCCCCACTGCTCGTCGGCGCTCCCTAGAGCTCCCGATCGGCCACCCCTGGAGAGACTCCCCAGAGAGATCCTTCTCTCCATTTTCTGTTGATCTCCGATCCCCACTGACTTGAGCACCGAAGGGTCTTTCGTGGAGGGCCATTCCCAACGCCTCTCGCACGAGGACTTTTGTGCAGGTCCACCCAGGAGGAAGCCCAGACCAAGAGACCGACCGCGCCCGAGTCGGAGGACAGATCTCGGTGGCAACAGATTAGCGCTAGAGGAAGGGCCTCAAGTCCCGTTAAAACTTGAAAAAGGAGACAAGGATCTCGATCTAGAGTAGAACCTCTCCAATGGCCAATCGGAGAAGAGCAACTTCTGAAATCCAGGACCAGATCGTCACTCAAAGACCTGATCCGACAGGCAACGCGGCGCCGCAGCCTCCATCGGTTGAGACCCCATCACCACCAGCCATCCCGGTGACCCAGGACCAGTTCGTCATGCTAATCCAGCAGGTCCAGGCCTTAACCCACCTGGTTTAGGAGTGTTTCACAGCTGCCCCTGCTCCACACCTTCATAAGGAGGCTGCAGCTCCTTCTTCTCCGGTCATCTCCTCCTCTGGTCCGCATGAAGCCATGGACCCCCCACACCGACCCAGAGGGACAAGCCGGTCCCGCGAGGCGGCTGTAACAGGGATCCTCCCAGATACCGATGAGCCCGGACCCTTTCCTCGGTGTCCTCCCACCATGATTCAATGCTGTCCCTACACTCTCCCCGCCTGGCTCCTCCTCTTACTTCCGAAGAGGAGATCCGCTAACAAATCCGGGAGATGCGTTAGGAGCTAGACGCCACCAAGCAGGCCCATCCGCCTCAGCCCAAGGCGGAGCAGGGCATCCCTTTCTCCAAAAGGATCATGGAGGAAGTGATTCCCTCCCATGTCAAACTACCCGCCATCGAGCCCTATCATGGCTCTTCGGACCCGGATGATCACCTCAGTAGCTTTCGGTCAATAATGATGTTCCACAGAGCATCTGACACAATCCTCTGCCGCGCCTTCCCCTCCACTCTCAGAGGATCTACCCGAACTGGTTCAATGCCTTGAAACCAGGTTCCATTGATTCATTCGACGAGCTGAGCCGTCTTTTTATTGGCCAGTTCATCAGTAGCCACCATCATCGATGGAGATCCGACTCCCTCTTCGAAGTTAAGCAGAGAGAGGGGGAGTCCTTGAGAAACTATCTTGGTCGCTTCAACAAGGCCATGCTATAGGTGGACCACCTTAATCATGAGGTGGCCATGTCCGCCTTGGCAGGGGGAGTTTCGAAGGAAAGCGACTTCTACCTGGCGATGGAAGTCAGCTACCCCCAAACCTCTCTGATATGATGGCCCTGGCAGATAAATACGCCAGGGTCGAGAGTTGCGGAGAGTTGCCCGCGCCGAGTTGGTGAAGAAGAAAGAGCCCAAGGCCCTGATAGGCACCGACCCGTCTGTCGGCCAAGTCCACCTCGTCGCCAAAGAGCTCCCCCACTGTCACCGAGAAATCGCTCCCAGAGCCCGCCCAGGCAGTTCGACCGCTACACTGCTAACTGTGCCCGGGCGCAGATCCTCATGGAGATAGAGCGCCAGCTCCCCCGGTCAGCTCCTCTCCAAGGGAACCCAACCCGAGGGACCCCACCAAATACTGCCGCTACCACCGGGAGTACGGCCACAACACTGAGGAATGCTGGCAGCTGAAAAATGAGATTGAGAGGCTGATCCAACGGGGCCGACTGAACCAATTCAGGAGGGCACCCGAGTCAGGACAAGGGGGGGATCGCCAGCCCGAACTTCAATAACTTCCCCCTCCATCAAATCCGCCTGTAACGGCCACATCAATGTGATCGAGGAGGCCGGCGGCTCGAGCTCCAGAAATGATGACGAAGGATCGGCACCAAAGAAAGCGCGGAGCTCTCCTTCTCTGACGACGATCTCTGAGGGATACAGTTCCCCATGACGATGCATTAGTTGTATCCCTCAATTTAAATGACTATGATGTAAGCCGGATCGTCGTTGACAGTGGAAGTTCTGTGAATGTTTTGTACCTAATGTGTTTGCCAAGATGAGACTGCTCATGGAAAACCTTCGAGCCATGGATTCCACCCTAATGGGGTTCACAGGCGATGTCATCATCCCGGAAGGGGTCGTAACCTTAACGGTTTGCGCGGGAACCTGGCCCCTTGTGGCCACTGTTCACACGGACTTCTGGTAACTAAATCAGGTCGCCCTACAACGCAATATTTGGGAGACCCGGCCTGATGTCCCTCAGGGCAGTCGTCTCCATTCCACACCTATCTATGAAATTCCCCACCAGGCGGGGAGTTGGAGTTGTCCGAGGAAGCCAAACATGGCTCGATAATGCTTTGTTACCAGCCTTCAGTCTAGAATGCCGGAGGTTGACGGGCTAGACGCTCGGGAAGATTTCTTCGAACAGCGAGGAGAACCAGCGAGGAACTGGAAGAAGTGCCGTTGGATGAGGCCCGTCCCGACGAACCATAAAGATTGGATCGCTGCTAAAGGGCGAACCTCGGCGCAAGTTGATCGAATTTCTCCGAAGCAAGCCGACGTCTTCGCCTGGTCCGCCTCTGACATGCCAGGGATCAGCCCCGAGGTTCTCGTCCACCATCTTAACGTGGACGAGATGTACTGACCCGTCAAGCAAAAGAAGAGGAGCTTTGCCCCAGAGCGGCAGAGGGCTATTGAAGAGGAGGTTGATAAACTCATCAAGGTGAACTTCGTCCGGGAGGTAAATTACCCGAACTGGCTATCGAATGTCGTCATGGTGAAGAAGTCGAACGGCAAGTGGGGATTTGCATCGACTTCACGACCTCAACAAAGCCTGCCCGAAGGACAGCTTCCCTCTCCCCGGATCGATCAGCTTGTGGACGCCACCTCGGGTCATCAAATGCTGACATTCATGGACGCTTACTCCGGCTACAACCAGATTTGGATGGCCCCGAAGATGAAGAAAAGATCGCCTTCATAACCGACCGAGGTACTTACTGTTACCGTGTTATGCCTTTTGGTCTTAAAAATGCAGGAGCCACCTACCAAAGGCTAGTCAACAAAGTATTCATGGACCAAATCGGCCGAAACATGGCGTATGTCGACGACATGCTGGTCAAAAGCAAAGAAGCATCACAGCAGTCGAGGACCTCTCGGAGAGCTTTGCAACGCTCCACAAGTATAGGATGAAGCTCAATCCAACTAAGTGCGCCTTCGGCGTTAACTCCGGGAAGTTCCTCGGCTTCATGGTCTCCCAACGGGGCATCGAAGCTAATCCCCAGAAGATCCAAGCTCTTCAACAGATGGCGCCTCCGGTATCTATTAAAGAAGTTCAGCGCCTAACCGAGAGGATAGCGGCTCTCAACCGCTTCATGGCGCGCTCAGCCGAAAGATGCCTCCCCTTCTTCAAAACTCTTCGGTTGGCTAAGAACTTCCAGTGGACCCTCGAGTGTCAAAAATCATTCCAAGATCTCAAGAAGTACCTCGGCTCGCCCCCACTCCTCAGCAGTCCAAATCCTGGTGAGGCACTATTCCTATATCTGGCTGTTTCAGAAGGTGCCATTTGCTCGGTGCTGGTCAGGGAAGAAATAAGATCCAGAAGCCTATTTACTACGTCAGCAGGCTACTCCGCGACGCGGAGACAAGATATAGCTGAATTGAAAAGATGATGTTGGCCTGATCACCTCAGTTCAAAAGCTGCGGCCGTACTTCCAGCGCATTCTGTGACAGTCCTGACTGACCAACCCATTAAGGCGGTGGTCCATTGCCCGAAGACATCAAGGAGAATGACCAAGTGGGCCGTCGAGCTGAGCGAGCATGATATCCACTTTCAGCCTCGTCCGGCCATCAAAGCTCAGGTGTTAGCCGATTTCCTCCTCGAGTGTACCATCCCAGAGGATGGCTCCAACCCCGTCTCCCCGAGGAACCGAAAACTGGTGCCCGGTGGCTCCTCCATATCGACGGGTCATCTAACGCTCATCGCTCCGGTGCAGGCTTGGTCCTCACCAGCCCGGAGGGGGCGACCTTTGAGTATGGTATCCGTTTCTCCTTCCCAGCCTCCAACAACGAAGCCGAGTATGAAGCCTTGCTGGCCGGTCTTCGAGTCGCCCGCAGCCTTAGGTGGAAAAACTTAATGCCTTCACCGACTCCCAGCTAGTGGCAGGTCATGTACGAGGGGAGTTTGAAGCTTAAGAACCCAACATGATCCGATATCTCCAAGAGGTTCGGAGCCTACTCTCCCATTTTCCTGAGTTTAAGATTATTCAGATTCCTAGATCTGAGAATGCCTATGCCGACCTGCTATCTCGGCTGGCAACCGCGGAGTCAATGGACGCCGAACAGAAGTTCCACCTGGAGACCTTGGAGAGACCCAGTGTCGCAGAAGCCGATCGAGTAATGCAAGTTGAGGCCGAGCCATCATGGTTCGACCCCATTCTGAGCTACCTCAAAGAAGGGTCACTTCCGTTCGACCGAAGAGAAGCCAGAAAGCTAAAGCTGCAAGCCACCCATTATGTGCTGATCGACGGCCAGCTCTACAAACGGTCCTTCTCCATGCCCTTGCTCAGATGTCTTCGCCCGACTGAAGCAGATTATGCCCTCCGCGAAGTGCATGAGGGGATTTACGGCAACCATCTGGGAAGCCGGTCCCTATGTCACAAGGTACTACGTCAAGGCTACTATTGGCCGACCATGCAGAAGGATGCAGACGATCTTGTCCGAGCTTGCGACCCATGCCAGAGGCACTCGAGCATTCAGAGGCTCCCTCCGCCAGCCTGGTTCCTATATCCTCCGCTTGGCCCTTTGCCAAGTGGGGGATGGACATCCTCGGCCCATTTCCGCTTTCCACGGGACAGCGGAAATTTCTATTTGTCGCCATCGATTATTTCACTAAATGGGTTGAGGCGGAGGCAGTTGCACAAATAACCAAAGCACGGGCCAGGATTTCGTATGGAGGTCCATCATCTGCCGTTTCGGCCTCCCGCACTCTATAATCACTGACAACGGCAGGACAATTCGACAACCCAAAGTTCGCCAGTTCTGCGAAGAACACGAGATCCGTCACCACCTTACCTCGGTCGGCATCCGCAAGCCAACGGGGAGCAGAAGTGACCAACGGACTCTGCTTCAAGGGATCAAAGCTCGGCTCTCCAGGGCCCAAGGCAGGTGGGCAGACGAGTTACACCATATCCTGTGGGCCTACCGCACCACCCCAAGAGTACCCACAGGCGAAACCCCATTCCGGATGGCTTTCGGCACAGAGGCCGTTATCCCAGTGGAGATAGGTCTCCCTTCGCTGCGGGTGGAAAGCTACTCGGAAGAAGCCAACGATGAGCAGCTCCGTACCAACCTCGACCTGATAGAGGAGGTTAGAGAGAAAGCTCGGATTAGAGTGGCCTCCTATCAGCAAAGGGTGGCCCGCTACCACGCCTCCAAAGTCAAAGGGAAAGCTTTCTTGCCTGGCGACCTTGTTCTCCGAAAGCATCTGTCTCCAAACGCTGGAGCAAGGAAAGCTGGCACCAAACTGGGAAGGCCCCTACCAAGTAGCGGAGATTGTTGGACCGGGGACCTACAAGCTGCAAGATTTAAGCGGAAATCCATCCCTCGAACGTGGAGTTCGGACAATCTTCGTAAGTATTATTAGTAGGGTATGCCCTTTATAGGCTCACCTTATTACACTTTTGTCGGCACATGTTTCACAATTTACAATATGAATCAACACACATTGTGTCGCCAAAAATTGTGAAAAGAAATAGGTGCTACTTACCAATTCTCGGCACGACGAGTTACCTGTTTAAACAGGAAAACTCCGAACCTCGGCTGGGCCGAGCAACAAATCTCCGAACCTCGGCTGGGCTGAGCAACTAATCTCCGAACCTCGGCAGGGCCGAGCAACAAAAACTCCAAACCTGGCTGGGCCGAGCAACAAATCTCCGAACCTCGGCTGGGCCGAGCAATAAATCTCTGAACCTCGGTAGGCCGAGCAACAAAATCTCCGAACCTCGACAGGGCCGAGCAACAAATCTCCAACCTCGGCTGGGCCGAGGAAACAAATCTTCGAACCTCGGCAGGGCCGAGCAACAAAATCTCCGAACCTCGGCAGGGCCGAGCAATAAATCTCTGAACCTCGGCTGGGCGAGCAACAAAATCTTTGAACCTCGGCAGGGCCGAGCAACAAAATCTTTGAACCTCGGCTGGGTCGAGCAACTAATCTCCGAACCTCGGCAGGCCGAGCAACTAATCTCCAAACCTCGGCAGGGCGAGCAACAAAAACTCCATACCTCGGCTGGGCCGAGCAACAAATCTCCGAACCTCGGCAGGGCCAAGCAACAAAATCTCCGAACCTCAGCTGGGCCGAGCAAATAATCTCTGAACCTCAGCTGGGCCGAGCAACAAAATCACCAAATCTCGGCCAAAGCCGAAGAATGACCTTAACTATCGAATTCTTGGGCCAACCGAGCGATATTCCTGCGCCCTGGTCGCGCCCGATGCTGAATCCTCGGCCAAAAGAGCAAAGTCTTCGCGCTTTAGCCATGCCCCAAGGCATCGTTTGAAGCCAAGTGACCTCTCGGATACCCCAAAATAAAAACCTCCTGATACTCCGACAGAAGTAAAGGATCTCCTTCTAAGGACCGCCTAGGTCCGCCACTGGTCCAAACAGAGACCAATGACCCCCCGAAACTTGGTTCGGGTTGGGCAGCTTACAAGCCCCGACCAACCTAAACATCCTTCTAAACTATGTTTGGATTCGGGTGGCTTACGTGCCCTAACTAAACCCGACCGTGGTCTCCTAAAATTTAGCTCGAACTCGGGCGGCTGATAAATCCCAATCAACATTGACAAATGTTTTGGAAACAATAAGATGCACCATATGCAAAATCTTCATCCATTGATTGAAAAAGAAGAAAAACAACAACGGTGAAAAAGAAAAAAAGTAAAAGAGCCCTTACTAAGGCTCACTATCTTCCCCGGGAGTTGACAAGTCCTCCAAGCGCCGGGACAGCTCGGCGACTCGTCGGTGGAGGGATGCTATCTCCTCCCTCTTCCGGTCCACCACCCGGCGAAGGGCCGCGGTCTCCCTCGTAGAGACAGCAAGATACTCCTCAACAACCTTCTCAAGTCGTTCATGGCTTGCAAAGGCTGACGCCAAGGCCTGGCCATCAACCATAATGGTGGGACGACTCCCTCTGAACGACTGGGACCGTTGATCACCATGCCTAGTCTGTCAGGTGATTGCTCTCCACCTTGAAAAGCCATATTGAAAGTTGTTTAAAGACTGAACCGAAAGGATGGTAAGCACTAGCACCCCACTCGTCCGTATTTATACTCTTCAGGTAAGTATCTCGATCAGTCGGGCTATAAATACCGACCCGTGAGAATTCGCCGCGTGTCGCCGCTTTAACTGGCACCTACAGAATCCGAAGGACCACGCCCCATCTCGAGCAAGATTGGTAAATGTCGATGGACTGTTCGGGAATCCCCCTCCTTCTCTAGAAATGGGGTACCTTCCGATCTGCCGGCCCCTCGCAATAAATGCCCTCAACACTTCCCCAAGCTCTCTTAAATCGGCCGCCCTTTGGAAAACGTGAAGAAGAAAGAGCGCCAGCACCTGACGATAATTGCTCCCTCGGGAATGGTCAAATCATAAATGGAGGGCGTGCCCGTGCACCGCCCGTTCTGCCTTGACACTCCTCACGAACCTCACAGGAACCAAGTATCATGACTCACCGTGACGGCTAAGTCATCTCTCCAAGCTCTAAATCTCTGAACCTCGGCTGGGCCGAGCAACTAATCTCCGAACCTCGGCAAGGCCGAGCAACAAAATTTTTGAACCTTGGCAGGGCCAAGCAACCATTCTCCGAACCTCGGTGGGGCCGGACCACAAATCTTCGAACCCCAATAAGGTCGAGTCATGAATCCCTGAGCTTCGGCCAAAGTCAAGGAATGTGTCCTATCGCCAAACAGTCTCTAAATCTCCATCTAGATCCAGGCAGCTTACAAGCCCCGATCGACTCGGGTAGCGCGGGACCCTCGTCCAAAAATGAACGAGATGTCCTTATGCCTCAGCCAACAACAACAACTCTTTGCACAAAAGAGACAGAATTGAGAAAAAGAACAAACTTCCTTTATTTCATTGTCATCGAAACCGATTACAACAGCCTGAGAGGCATTACAAGAGCATTAAAATGCATAAAATAAAGACGAGTACAAAACTCGGGCAACTGCTCCAAACTGGGGTGACTATGACGCTCTGGTGTCCGGACCGACAAATCACAGAAACCACGAAAAAGTCGGCTCGCCTGGACAGTTGACGAAGCTGACTTCCACACCCCCCGATGAACCAAGAGGTCCAAAGGAGGCATGGCCCATGGATGCTGATTCTGAGGACCCGAGCAAACTAGCCAGCTCCCCTAGGGTGGGATGCTGGATCGCAGACTGCTGCCCGACTGGGAGCTCGGGGACCATCAGACCCCCATTGCTCCCATGTTCTCCTCCCCGTGGTAAGGATTCCCCTCAGAGAAGGGATGAGAATCCAGACCAACGGAGGAGGGAGGCTCCGTGCGTGCTACGGGGGTGTTGATACACTTCTACCCTGCGCCCCCCTGTAGCAAACCACAAAGGACACACAGGAAGCATATGTGCACTCTCTGTGTGATCTCTGTGGCCCTCCTGTGCGCTCTCCATATGATCTCCGGGGCTCATCCCCTGAGGGCGAGCCAATCTCAACGGCTCCTTCATCACCCCAACTATCCGGGGGAGAACGGCTTACGAAAAGAAAGCTCGGTCCTTCCATTCGAAGCACCAGAGAGATGGGCATTGTGGAAACTCTCACAGGGAAGGAAACTTTGGGGATGGCCTAACATGACCCCTCTTTCCCCTTTTTTATAGGCAGAAACGAACCGGGAGCAGCTATCAAAGCAGGAAGCCCCGAGATTCAAAACACTAACCCATGCCACCACGTGGCCTCCCAGGATGAAAGCAGCGCCCCATTGCGTGCTAAGCCCATCGCCTGAGCCATGATGCAGCAAAGATCTCCTTTGATTTGGATCATGATTGTTAAACATAGAAAATCGCCTGCCGATCCTACAGAAGCTGGCAGACCCGGGAGATCATCCTACGAAAATGACATCCTCCAATGGCGGGCAAGCGCTCGCGTCACATGCCGAAACAACCCGCGTGGGAAAAGACCAACGCAATAAAAGCTTCTCGGAAGGCTCTAGAGCAGCTTTCTACTGGCATCAAAGCCATATCATCCGTTTTGGCAAAACGAAAATCGACTCGCCTGAGAAAAGATAGAACACTGACAATGCGATAAAGGGGGCGCGGATGCCGAGCGTTCCTCGGTAATGACCCCCAGTCTGATTGCGTGTGAGGCCTAGGCATCACCTAATGCCCCCTTTCTGGGCCAAAACTATTTCTATGCTTCGAAACTAACCAAAGTATCTGCTACTAGCCGAGCTATTCGTTCTTCGGCCCTAGCCGAGCTATTTCGTTCTTCGGCCCTAGCCGAACCACTTCGTCCCTCGGCCTTAGCCGAGCTACTTCGTCCCTCGGCCCTAGCCGAACTACTTTGTCCCTCGGCCCTAGCGAGCTATTTCGTTCTTCGACCCTAGTCGAACTACTTTGTCCCTCGGCCCTTAAAAGGCTATCTCATCCTTCGAGCTTGGTTAAATCACCGTGTCATTCGGCTTAAGTCGAGTTAAATCGTCTCTCAACTTCCTTTTGTACCAGGCTATGTTACCGTCCGACCTTTCTCGTCGAGACAATCCCTATGCCTTGGCCTCTACAAGGATATTCCTCCAAAATTCGAGACAAGAAATCATCCAGGGAAGACAAACAAATGAAAAACGACCAATCCATTTATTGATTTCCAGTCGAACTACGGGACAAAAGTAAGAAAGAGCACATGTAATCCCCCAAGGGGTCAAGACTTGGGGTCAATCCCAGCATCTCCTACGGCCGCATCAGCAGGGGCATTGCTTGGCCCCCCCTTCTCGAAGGTGTCACGGCGGGGTGCGTCGGTAGTCGCATCGGCTCCTAGGATAGCTTGAGGTCGACATCGATATTTCTCCATACTCGTCCTCCTCGGCCCTTGGGGTGTATGCTTCGTAATGTTCGACTGCCAAGCACGACAGGTCCAGGTCAGGGTAAGTCTGGGCAACCTTAGCCCGCGCCTCGTCTTCCCCTAGCTGAAAGGCGTCGGCGCAGGCCGCCCTACGTTCGTCGGTGAATTCGGTGGATTTCTTGTACTCCTCCACCGCGAAGAGGCCCGCGCATTTGCCTCGGCTAATTGCTTCTCCAGTTGAAGATCCTTCGGTGCCTCGAGGCCGCCTCCTCTCGAATGCCGCTAACCGTCCCTGGAATTCCTGCTTCATCTTGTGCGTCTGCAGGCAAAAAGCCGAGTAAAGCGAAAATCGAAAGATCAAAATGAGTGAAGCTAATAGCGCCATACCTGCTCCTCCCCCTGGACTAGCTCACCCTCCAGCACATGGACCATGTTGAGAGCCCTGGACTTAGCCGACTGATTCTATCGAAGGCTCTCTTTTAGCTCATCTACCCGGGTTTGGGTATCTCCGATCTCTTGACAGGCAAAGTCGACCTCGTCAGATAGTCGGGCAGCCCGTTCATCCGACCACTTCAGCCGATCCTTCGTATCGATGAGCTATTTATTTAGGCGGGTGAGGTGATCCTGCTGCCACCGACATTTGTGCTCTTCCTCTTCGAGCCTTTTGCTCCAACTGGCCTTATCTTCAGCGTGGCTAGCTTTCAGCTGGTCCCACCTCTTATCGAAGAATAGTTGCATAGACTTAACCTTGCTCTCGTGCTCCGCCCTGGCCTGAGAAAGCTCCTGACTAGCCTTCTCGGATTGCTCGCGGAAGCCTTGGATCTCACCAATCTATATGATGAGTTGAGAGGCTCTTTCCCTCTCAACCGCAAGAATTCTATTGGTCTCCCCAAGCTCCCGCTGGAGCTTACCAACCTGTGCAGCGAGTCGAGGGGCTCTCTCCCTCTCAGCTGCAAGAATTCTGCGAGCCTCCCCGAGCTCCCTTTGCAGGACCACCAGGGCTCAAGAGAGTTTGTCAGTCGAATCCACCCTCTCCTTGAAGTGATCAGCCTCGTAGCGGGCCTGAGCCCAAGCTCCAACATCCAGATGCAAGCGCCATTTCAGTGCCCTCATGATCAGGGTGCTCTGCAAAAAAAGGATGACACGCATAAAAGATAGTGAACTAACTGACTAAAAACCCGACTTCGGTGCAATAACTTACCCGAGACGCGTAGTCCGTGGCGATCCTTGT
This sequence comes from Calamus simplicifolius, assembly GCA_900491605.1. Classification (NCBI taxonomy): domain Eukaryota; kingdom Viridiplantae; phylum Streptophyta; class Magnoliopsida; order Arecales; family Arecaceae; genus Calamus; species Calamus simplicifolius. The sequence goes on from UESW01004332.1 coordinate 799,893, forward strand.
AAGAGCAAGGTCGTCGATCTCGGGGAGAAGGAAAGCCTCATTTGGCACCCCAGCACGACGGAAGGCCATCTCGACAAGGTCTTCCGGATGACCCCCTCCTATTGAAGAACTCTCCTCTCCTTGGAACGCGGACCGCATCAGAGCGGAGAACCTGGCACTCACTTCCGGGTCGCGTGAGTGGAAGTCCGCCCCAAGGAGCCATCCAGAACACCCGCGACCCATGAGCTTTTGATAGGCCAGCTTCCGCCGCCAAGGCCCTCGCTTGCGAAACTTCGGACATTTCGGCCCGGCAAGGAGGGCTCCGGCTGAAGCATCTCCTTCACTCGCCGGCTCCCCTCCTTCTCCTTCCTCCTCTTCTTCTTCTCCTGCTTCTGCTCCCTCAGAAATCCCCCTGCCACAACGGGCCCTTCAGGAACTCCTGCTCCCCTGGAGCCTCTGTCCTCGGCAGAAGGCCCTTCACCGGAAAGCCCCCGCGGACGTCGGTCGTCGGTTCGGCAGGCTCGGCCATCTCCTCGTCGCCCGCTGGCTCTCCTACCGGCGACCCGGCCGAATCTCAGCAGCCGCAACATCTTCCCCTGCCTCAATGGAAGTGAGGTTGCTCCCACCTCCTCCTGTAACCTCGCCGAACCACTGGCCTCCAATGGGGGGGACTGGACCACCTCGTCTGCAGGGGCCCCCGAGCCAGCCGGCGTTTCCCCTTCGCCGTCATCGGACAAAACGACACAGGGAGGGAGGAAACCTCAGCAGCCTCCTCCGAAACCTCGCGGCTTCCCGGTCTTCACCCCTAGATAGACCCTCCTCCGGCGCCAAAAGATCGTGCCCCGCCGGAGCTTCAGTGGTTTCGGCCTGCGGCGACGAGGAGCGCTGACTATCACCGTCTTCCCCAACCCCCTAGAGCGGGAGCCAGAGGGCGAGACCTCTTCTCGGACCGGTGCTTGCTGCTGGAGCCAGATCTCCTGTGGCGCTTCCCCAGCTCCTCCTCATCTGATCTACGAGCGCCGACCTTTCGGCTGTAGCAGTAATATGATTCGCCCGTTAGTTCACACAGAAATCAAAGTTGGAGTCACACTAAATTATCAACTATGGGGTAATACTCACCGCGAGGATCGACGGGGCTCAATCCGGCCCAAAGAGAGCGTCCTCCGATAGGAGAACGCTGGCTGGGAGCGCCTGGCTGCCGCGCAGCACAATCAGATCCCTCTTCTCCGAATCAATTAATTCCGGGTGCGCTTCCGGATCCTTCACGTACTGCCCCCATACCCAAGGGAAGTCCACACCAATGTTCCCCCCGACTATGAAGAACCGCGACTTCCACTCCTTTATCGACGAGGGGTTGTCCGATATCATCTTGAAGGATCTTCGGGAACCGATGTAAGGCCACTCTGAGGCCCTCCCGGAGACCAGATTGAAGCATACCCTAAATAGCGAAAGAGTCGCGGTCACCCCGAGATGTTTGCACAATGAGATGAACCCGATGAGGTTGCGCCAACTGTTGGGGGCCACCATGGTGAAGCATACATTATAGAACTTCATCACCTCCCGCACCAACGGATGAAAAGGGAACCGGAGACCTGCTCTCAGGCTTTCCTCATAACAGAAAGCCCCATCCCCTAATCCGGATGTCACCCTATCCTCAGCCGCCGGGGGCAACAAGACGACATCCTGAGGGATCTTATACAAGCGGCGCATCCGTTCCAAATCCACCAAGGTCACCTCCGAAGCTTGGTCCCTTGGGCTCACCATATCTTTAATCGCAAGAGATGCTAAGCAAAATCGCAGCGAGAGCAGGAAGACAAAGTTCTTCAAAGGAGAACGAAGGAGGTACTATAAATAAAGATAGCGCCGCCATGACTCTGTTTTTCCAATCGAAACCGCCTCAGGATGAGGACGAGACGTCCCAACCTAGGCGTCCAGAACTGTCGCTACGGGCGCAGTGAAAATCGAGATTTCCCACGCAGCGCCTCCCCAGCCACTGCCTTCGCTCCTAAGGAATGACGGATCCGCCTCGAAAGGCAAGATGACCCCATGACATTAATTAGGGCATCATTGCGCAGGCAATCAAATACGCATCCCCAAATGCAAATCGCGACACCTAAGCCTATACTCCCTACGCCCGAACCTACGCTTTGAACTAGGGAGTGGGGGGCATGTGTTGAGGGGTAGAATCGTTATTGAATTGATAATCGTGCGAAGGGGCTAGGATTGGCCACATCCCTCTGCCCGCTATGATATGCGCCCGAGGAACAAGCTAAACTAATATGGTCCGTTAGACCATGCGACCTCTGACTCGTTCCTTTTCGGGTTTCCATAGCCTGACCTTTCCGAACTACTCATAACTCAACTTTTCCTGAGCCTCCCATGGTTCGGCTTTCCCCGAGCTTCCCATAGCTCGACTTCCTTCGGGCTTCCATAGCTCGGCTTCCCCGAGCCTCCCATGGTTCGGCTTTCCCCGAGCTTCCCATAGCTCGGCTCCCTCCAGGCTTCCATAGCTCGGCTTCCCCGAGCCTCCCATGGTTTGTCTTTCCCCGAGTTTCCCATAGCTCGGCTCCCTCCGGGCTTCCATAGCTCGGCTTCCCCGAGCCTCCCATGGTTCGGCTTTCCCCAAGTTTCCCATAGCTCGGCTCCCTCCGGGCTTCCATAGCTCGGCTTCCCCGAGATCTCCCATGGTTCGGTTTTCTCCGAGCTTCCCATAGCTCGGCTCCCTCCGAGCTTCCATAGCTCGGCTCCCCCGAGCCTCCCATGGTTCGGCTTTCCCCGAGCTTCCCATAGCTCGACTTCCTCCGGGCTTCCATAGCTCGGCTCCCCCGAGCTTCCTGTAGCTCGTTTTCCTCGAGCTCCCCACAGCTTATTTTCCCCGAACTACCTATAGCTCGGCCTCCCTGAGCGATCCATGATCTGATACTCACCTCCGCGGAACCTGACGCGGGAGAGCCTAGACCTATCATAACAGAATCTCAGGCAAAGAATTATGTTGAAGAGTGGCCTAGGACCTAATATAGCTACCTGGGACCTGTGCATCTATCAGATCTCAGGCCATCAAAGAGCTCTCCTAGCCGTCGATCCCTTAACGAACAAGATACGGATCCCACCGGCCCCACAACGGCCTGATTTGATTCATCCCCGTATCCTAACTACCTTCAAACCTTTCAGAAGGTGTTCAAGATCCAGGTGATCGCTTATAAATACGACACCCCCAGATTCTCTCAGGTATGCACTCACTGCTCCTAGCTCACGCTCACTCTCTCATTCTCCCCCACTGGTCGTCGGCGCTTCTCTAGAGCTCCCGATCGGCCACCCCTGGAGAGACTCCCCGGAAAGATCCTTCTCCCTATTTTCTGTTGATATTCGATCCCCACTGACTTGAGCGCCGAAGGGTCTTCCGCGGAGGGCCATCCTCAATGCCTCTCGCGTGAGGACTTTTGTGCAGGTCCGCCCAGGAGGAAGCCCAGATCAGAAGACCGATCGCGCCCGAATTAGAGGACAGATTCTGACGGCAACAATGTGTATATATTTTTATTAAATGAAGGCATTAAACAGGCTATACATAGGAGTGCCATCGATCAAATTGGATTACTCCTGTTCAAAAACGAACTGAACATTTTGAAGCTAACTCAGAACGATCTCAACCAAATCAATTTTATTTTGAACTGGTTTCAAATAGAATCATTTTTTTTCTTTTTATTTGCTTTTTTTTTTCTTAATTATATTTAGTAAAAAAATATAATATTTATTAATTAATCCGATATTTAAAGTTTTTTAGTAGATATGATTAACAGTAAGTTCAGCATCAATGGTTGGCTCTCGAGTTAGAGTCAGGGATAGAATTTTTGAATTGGGAGTCAGTCCAAAGGGATCGTCTGATATTGGATCGGTTAGGTATTGGATTGATTAGGATAGCTTTGTGAGCCTCCAAAATTAACATTAGATCGAATGATATTGGTTGTAGTTATTTTAAACAGGTGCTGACCCCTATCCCGTCACTCTTCACATAGCATCATTTTCAGAACGACATTTAAAAAGAGGAAACAAGATTGGTGTGTGTGCACTGCTCCCACTGGCCTGTCCCAATATCGATGGCTATATCTCTCTCAAAAGCAAGTCAGCCATTAATGTCTTCGCTATAGACGGTTGTGTCGTTGAGATGCATGGTGGCCAAGTGGTGGTTCCCATAATAAATACTGGTTAAATCATTGGTCAGTCAATGAATGGGCCAGAATTTAGTGTGCCGGTTCCCATCACATAACATTTATAATAATAGATTTGTGGAGTTTTGTATATAAATGGCTTTTATAGCTGGAGCCCTGTTATAGGTGACCTGGATGAATGATCGAGAAAAAACTAACTGCACTGATTGATATAGAAGGTAGAAAATATTTGAAAAACGAGTTTCTTGGCCGATACTTAGAAGCTAGATGTTGAAATCTCAATTGATCCCATACATACGAGACTATCAACTATTTACATATATATATATATATATATATATATATATATAAAACAATCTATTGATTAAAATCTGTAAGGAGATAAGGAAGCCGGAAGGTTGAGCTTTTTCCATCCATAAAAGATGAGAACCATTCTTTTCGTTGAAGGAATTCTTCATTTTTTTTTTTTTTTCCTGCACTACCGGGTTGGAACTCACAAAGGTCATCGCCCTCCTCTTCCTATTCATGCAAGAGAAGAAGAAAGAAAACAAACAAACAAACAAAAAAAGGAGAAAAAATCTTCACAACTACACACGGCCAGATCATGGATCTATGAACGTCTTAATATTGCATTAGATGCAAATACTTGAAAACTTGCTTTTGAATCTTTCACGACTTACTCTCCTTGGAATCTCATTCTCAAGGCATTAATATCACATCGATCTTTTCCGGTTTTTATATCAACTTTTCTTTTACCGAGAGAAAAAACTGGCCCCCTTTTCCTTGAAAGAATTCCATAAGCGCACCAAGAGACAATCTTCAACAATGGCTAGCATAGTTCTAGAAAACTTTCTTGAAAACATAATTAATAAAGCTAAACCATATAGGCATCCAGTTGACGTTTAATTAATCAGCATGCAACCACTGGTCACATATCAGCAAAACTTGCAGTGATAGAACAACATTAAAAGGATGTAGCCAAAAAAAAATGTTGGCTGTACACATCTAGTAAAGCAGTATTGTGCATGATAGAACCAAATGTGTACATCTCTGATTATCAATCATTTATAAAGAGTATGGCTCATAACAAATAGCACAATCTCACCTAATGGCAAACTCGATTATGATAAAGTATATGATCATAACTTGAATAATCTAACCTTCTACTCTCGAGGTTATCTACAAGAGGATACCCCATTCAAAGATGTGAAACCCTTTTTTCTTTCTTCTTTTTATATAACTTCCATAAGCCTCTAAATACTTCATTCTCGTCCATTAGGAAGGCATGCTCTTGACCATTGCTTCTTCTCCTTACCGAGCATCAAGAAATCTTAGTTGGACAAACATTAGCATCTCTTATATCTGTCTTTTATTTTTGCAAGAAGCTCTCATATGGACGTGATTTTTTTTTTAAAAAAAAATACTTGACTGGCAGTTTTTTTTTTTTTTTTTTCAGCTTACCATCTTCATCTTCATAATTATTGCTGTGTGAAATCCCATTGCCACATTCCGGCGCCGTCAAGAACAATAAAGCATGTCAAAACAATAAGGGAGAAAGCATATCAACGGATGAAAGAAGAGAAACTATTAAATATCTAATCAATGCATATAATTTAATTTGCTTAGCTAGCTTCATTACCTGAAATTAGGTTTTTTAACCTTACCTTTATAATTTAAATACTTCAAGGATTAGTTTAAATTTAAATGATGACATATATGATGGTACATATGTATCATACAAAATTACAAAATAATTTAAAAAGTCTAATCAACTTTGAATTGATGGTTTCATTTTCTTGAAAGGTATATTTTCTTGCCAGTTGCATGTAATGCCCACTCCAAAAGATATTGACTTTTAATAAATAATTTTCAATGTTGAATCTACTAACGTGTAATTATCATTGTTATCGTTATTATTAACATGCTATATTTTTAATTTCCTTTATCTCCATTTGCATATATACTTCTTATTATTGAAATTAACTATACAAGATGACCAAGTATTAATGAATCCTAACTATAGAGATCTTTCTCTTGTCTACTTATATAGAATAAGCAATATCTCTTGTATTCTTGTAAATTTATGATCAGTAAAATAAGTTATGAAATATAAAATAGGAGAGCAAAAAAAAAATGAGAATTTTTTTTTTATGGATTAAAGTTATAGCACACTTTGGATAAAATAACTTTGATTGAATATAAATACTTTTAGAGTATTGATTAGGTGCTTATGTTAGACTAATCTCGGTGCGATGCAAAAGGAAGAGTTGCTAGAAACTATTCCATAAACTATTTTCTTTTTGTTTGAAGATTGGCATGCATTCATAAATAAAAAGATGAACAAAAATGAAAACGGAAACGAGGGATTGAGGGTTCTTCCTCCTCTGCTGTTTTCATTTAGAGAGAGATAGAGAGAGAGAGGTTTTGGACTATAAACAAAAAGATTTTTTGTTTATGATCATCTTCAATCAACGACATTCTTTGAAATCTTTAGGCTAGTAATTCACCAACATGGTAACCCCCTTCTGCTTTCATTGCGTATTCCATTCCCTTTCTTGCAGTAACTAACAAAATATTAAACATATTTGGATAGATAATAACATATATAATATTAATCAGGTTTATCCAGTCCAATCTAAATAATTCATGAATATATTCCTGACCTATTCGTTTTGCATGCAAAATGAATTGAATATCATACTAATTTTCCATAAGCTTGCGAGATGTCAAATAACAAGAGAGACTTGGATAAATTAATAATACAGGCTCTGACGTCCAACAGCAGCTGTTCAAGTGGAATTCGCCTAGGCGTGATGTTCTCACTCTCGTACGTACTTACTACGAATGTAAGTTTGTCGTACAAAAATTAGAGAGATTCTTGCAGACTCATCCAATTAATCGATTTCTTTCAAGAGTTTCCGCAAGATGCCAGAATGATCGATGCCGCGAGATCAAACTTTCTTGAGATGAATTTCGTGTCAATAATAAATATAAGCTTATTAAGAAGAGGTGGGGGGAAAAAGATGGTCAAGCCCTCTGCTTTAATAGACGTTGTGATCATTGTTTCCGTGGGGCCATGGTGGAAAGATCACAATCTAGGTAGGGACTGAATGAGATTGTCCAAATTCAATATTATTTAAATTAATCAAGAAATCACCATTGGGTATTCGATAAGATCTTCCAACCTCATCACTCATCCCAACAACAGATTTCTGAGCTGTCTGTCTCTAAAAAATATTTATCTTCACTGCTTGATCTAAAAGATAATGGCCCAAGAAACTAAGCATAATAAATAAAGCACATATATTGTTCCAAAAGACGGAAATGAAGTACATATGCTTCACAGCTCATAGCATAGACAATTTGGTACTTTTATTTGAGCATGTTGTCCGGAAACAACAGCATAGTTGGTACTTTTGAACACCTCTCTTCATTACAAGAAGGCAGCAAGGAGAGAAAAGGGACAGTAGTAGGAATTATTCATAAAGTCCTTCAAAAAATAACACCTAGCTGCTGAAACAAGGCCTATTTTACCCACAAAAGAAAAAAGAGCACCATTTTTTCCACAGTCAAGCTTTTGGGAGCAGAGATAGATGGAAAGGAAGGCAAGATTGAGGCTTGAAAAAGTCAAACCCCTCAGAAAAAGGACCATAATAGAGGGGGAGAAAGGAAAAGGATTTTCAGAAGTCAAACTCCCCCCGAAGTAGGGAAAAATACATAGCTACCATGTTAGTCTTCTCTCCTAGATTAGAAGAACATGGCCAAATAATTCAACCATGCGGAAAAAAAAAAAAAAAAAAACAAAGAGAAGAGCTTAAAAAAAGACGGGAAGAAAAACCCATGCAGACAAAAACAAGTGAAAATATATGGTGACCTTTAAAGTGCGAGGGGATCGTAGGCCTTGTCTTCAGAAGAAAGTATAAAAAAAGACTAGGAACTTAAACTAGCTAGCCAACCATTAGCCCTAGTTATCTCTCAACACTAATGAAAAAAAAAAGACCATCATCATCACCTTCTTCTGTACAAGTCCATCTCAGCTTCTTCACATGAACTGCCTGAAAGCCGACTTTAGCTTGATCACTAGATCCTTCACAGTCATGGAGAACTCTGCGTCGATCTGTACAAAAGAACAAAGTACAAAAAATAACCGAAGATTATATGGTTTGTCAGGATTTTCTTTATTTATTTATTTATTTCTTTCTTTCTTTCTTTCTACTCTAGTTTCTAATCTCTTAGTTTCAGAGGCTACAGTACAAAGCAGTACAAAGAAGTTTGAATCTTGCCTGAGCCACAACAGTTATGTCAAGAGAGGAACTGGCGAAGGGGATGACACTTGTGTTAGTGACGGTGAGGTGGAGCTTCTCGATCTCAGAGAGTGTCTTCACCAATACTCCTTTGCGTTTCTCGCAGTGGACCTTGAGGAGGACATTGTTCTCGGACATCTTGGCCTCAATCTCTGGGAGGGACTCACCACCATCAAAATTCTCATCACACGAGGAGTCATCATCTTCAGAAGAAAGCTGAGACTTCTTGACAAGAACTGCTGACTCCATTGTCCTTTTCGCACTTTCTTCTTCGAGAGTTTTCACCTTCTCTTGGAGTTGTTTGAAATACTTGATCGCATCTCCAAGAACGGAAGCCTTGTCCATCTGCCAAAAGGGGTGGGTTAACAAGTTGGAGATATTAAATCAGTACTGGTTAGCACAGTGTAATTTGCTTTACATGATAGATTTTTGACTGATATTGAAGACTAGGACTATATATCATTTCTATATATTGAGATGGCACATAAATTTCCTTCAGAAAAAGTCCCATATAGAGTCTATTGTAGAGATCAGTGACACCAAGATCTCTCACAGGCATAGTGGATAGCATCACAAGGAGATCTGGCTCAAAACACCAGCCAAAGAACTATTCGAGCTTCTTAGTTTTATACAAGTATGCTGGATTTACTCAATATAAAACATCTTCACTCGGTGTTTAGGGATATTTAATCCTACCAGAATTTGTGATGCTTCTGCTGCTTTCAACTTTAAAATAGAAAATATCACTTCAAAAAAAAAAAAAAAAAAAGGAAGAAGAAGAGGAAGAAAAACTTAAAAATAAAAATAATTTGTGCTGAAAGCTAACAGAAGGAGAACCAAGGTACCTTCTTGAGACCAGGAATGATTGCTGTCAGTGCAATAAATCTCTGGCTCAGCTTCTCCCTTCGCTTCCTTTCCGCAATGATGTGGTCTTGGTTATGAGAAGTTGGCCTAGCTCCAGTGTTCTTCTTCGTAGGCCCCTGTCTGACAATAGTTTCATAGCTCCTCTTTGAGCCATGAGGAACCAAGATCACTGTCTCTTCTTTAGGCTTCACAGACCCAACGACGATTCTCTCATATAAGTCAGGTTGGCTCCCCGGTGAGTCCGGCTTGCCGAAGGAAAGAATGCTTGGAGATGAGACATCAGGGGCTAGAGATGATTTCTGCTCGGTGGTGCAAGAATTCCAGCTGTTGGTCTTGATGATTTTTTTGGGCCTTTCGACACAATTGGCGGCCATGGATGAGCAGCTAAAGGTGGCTGATCTGGTGCTGGCCGGTGGTTGGAAGGGTGGGTGCGAGGTGTATCTCTCCGAGGAGAGGGATCGCTGGAAGTCCTGCCCAAGAGCCGACTCTATTTGTTGTGCAGTGAACTGATCATCCAAGGAGTCCATATCCCACTGATGGAAGAAACTGGGATCCTCCATTCCCTGCATGAATTATACCGCAAAGCTTTCAAAAAAAACATTAAAAAAAAATCAACATGAGGCTCTAGAAGCCCTGCTTGTAATTTCCTTACGATATCAGGAGACCATCTGGCGACTGATGATTCCATTAGATTGTGTTCTGTTCGCTTTTGAGGAAAAAAATATATATCCTGAATCAAGAATCAAAACAAGACCCACTCAGCATTTCCAAGACTTTTTTTTTTTTTTTTCTTTTTGTCCAAGCAAAGAATTTTGCAAGTTCATAAACATTCAAAGAAGAAACAATCCCATATCCATGACACATAATAATTACAACGATTTGGTTTGCAAGAATATGGAGAACCAGTCAACATACATATCATAAATATTATGCAATGAAAAAATTTAAAATTAGAAGCTAAAATGCAAAGGACTGTTCAAAGACAAGAAGAGGAAAAACCAACCTCTAGAAGAAGGTTTATGTCCTTCTGCTGCATAGGCTCTAGAGCGGCAGGAGTCATCCTTCCCCTCTTATATAGTCTTTGTGACTCAGAGCTGCCACTGCTGGTGAGAACGTTGCCTCAACCACCACCGATCACTGTTCAAATGGAGGCTCTCTCCCCTCTCTTATGAAGGCTGGGGAAGCTACTTCTCCTCTGTCATTGTCTCTGTTAATTAGTATTTTGTCAATATTCTTTTGTTAATTATTATGATTTCATGCTGATCTCAGCAATTAAGGAATGCCAATAATTTTCTTGTTCTGTTTTAAGTGGACCATCAAAATATTTAAGCAGAAGAGACCGGGATGATTGGTAGGGGACCAATCAAGAAGTTGATTTTTTTTTTTTTAATAATAATCATAACAGGAATAACAGTCCTCCAGAATGAATACATACAATGGAATAATGATTTGGATTCAACTTTGTGTTTTATTGGATGTTGTTATCAACAAATTTTAGACAATTGATAGTTTTTTTTAAAAAAAAGAAATTCACCATCTAATTAATAAGTCATTATCAACTGACATAATGGACAAATGGAATTGAAGATTTACATTCAAAATCTTTTAACTACATTGTAGGTTAATTACAACTCAATCAGTTTGCTCTTCCTCCCTTGACAGCAAACAGGTAGCTATCAAAAGATAATTAATTTGAGTACTTTTATCTTTGGCATCAAACACATCTGGCTAACTATTATCATTGAAGATTATTAATCATTAAAAAAAAAGCATACAAATTGGATAGAGGATTTTTTTTTCGCCTCTCTCTCTCTCTCTCTCTCTCTCTCTCCCATACCATTTTTTCTTAGAAATTAAAATTAATTAAATTTTTTTGCCTTTTTTATTATATAAAAACATATTTATTTTTAGAAAAAGATACTGATTAACTTAGATACTGAAAAGTGAACTTATTGGGTCACCGTGTATTCCGTATGCGCGCATGACCAATGCGCGCACCTGATGCACGACTTTATACACCACTTTCAATGTATAAAGACTTTTTCTACATAGTATAGGCCCATTTGTAGGATATAGCTTCTGCTTTTAAAATAGTTTCTTATAACCATCAATCAATTCAGCTTTGCGACTACCCCCACGCATTCATCGCACGTGGCAAATAGGAAGAGAAGGACAGAAATATAATATAAAACACCTGCCATGTTGGCAATGAGGGTTTAAAAAATAAGCAACTAAGATATTTTTTTTTGTAGTTCCAAGTACCTTCAGCTGGGGCAATATGCTAACCATTGCCAACACCAAACTTAGCTAAGAAATCATGAACTTATGAGCAAGACAAGGAAAACCATCACTATTCATTGATTTCCTATGGTTCAAATAATCTAATACAGCCACTATCATTATTCTGTGACCAAGGGGGAATTTTACCTCTAGTTTTTATGTTCCCTTGCTTAATATTAAGATTTTGCCTTCAATTCCTTCATTTCCTACATGAAACATGAAACCAATTTCTTCCCCTAAAAAATAAAACAAATAATTATAAGAATTATTTATAATAAAATCTTAAGAGGATTGGATGTCATTGGAGGAAGAATATTATGAGAACGTGTTGGTTTAACATTATGCATAGCTTGGATATTTATTAGGATCAAAAAAATTTCAATAATACTTTTGATTATTTTTTGAATGAGATTTTAAATTGTTATAAATAATATAAAAGTAAATCTATTTCATAACTCATATGGTCTAATGAGAATATAAGGATTGGAATATGAGGAACATATGAGAAATTATGCAGAATAAATTTTTAAATAATTATATAAGTCGAAGAAGTTCAAATAATATCATCTTGATAGTTTTCTTTTTAGTGGGGTCATTAATCACCTCAATAATTTGATTTGAGAAAATAGTTAATCAAATCTAACTAAAAAAGATTGCATTGCTTTCTAACATACTTGCATCTCGAGATTGTTATCATTTTGTGCATAAGATGTCAACATTAGCTTTTCCGATAAGCTTAGCCAAATTAGTTTAAGTGGTTTATAAGCTTACATACATAGCTTGAATCTTAGTCATGATTCATTAATAAATTGAGAAAATGTCAAGATAGTGTGACCTATCATTGGCCATCTTAACTTGATCTATGTAGGTCCAACGCATCAATATTTTACTTTGTATGCTTTTCTTTTTCCTTTTCATTGCATGATTCATGGACCTTTGATTTGTTGGATTCATTATCTCACTTGATTAGACCTTAAAAGTTTTGAATTTTAATAAAAAATTCCTCTCTTTGAGAGAGAAATTTTTTTTAAAAAAAAAAAACTGTGTATGGAGTCATTTTGGCATTACTATGTTCTTTTTAGGGGAAACAAGCACCAAATTAAGGAGGATGGTGCAAGTGAGGAAGCCGCAACTTATCAGCAGTATGCGAAACGTTGTCAACGATTCCAAAACTATTGAAAGAGGAATGAGAGATTGTCAAGAAATGGTGGGCAAATGGCTCATAGAATACATTATTGTTCCAGAGATCCTAATGAATTCAATCAAGCAAGCTTCGTACCACTGTGACCATGTGCTCATTTTCTCGACAGCTATTGAACAATGTGGGCTAATGATTGAATAAAATAATCAATAGCACATAATTTCGGCTGCCAATAATTCACATGTTAGGTGTCTCTCCCTTGGCCACATTTTTTGACCATGTTAACAAGGTGTGTTGCACATTGGCCAACAAGGCCTACAAAACTACAATCATAGGCATACAAAGTCTCTCACAGCATGGACCAGGCTCCATCCAACTCCAGCCAGACTGCAGGTTAACTCTTTGATCCAAAAACTAGCTATGATTTTATAATATCTACCTTTTCCTTGAGCAAGTAACATTTTGTGGGAAACTGAAATCAGGGAGTGTCCTTTGTGAAGAATTTTCTTTCCCCAAGTCCAAAACCTAAATCTAGAATCCCAATTCAATTCAAATCAGCATCAACACCATACGTTCAAATCTCACCAATCACAATCACCTTTTTAAAGAATCCGAAGTTTCTACCATTAGAATTATGAAAATTTTATTTAGAGCTCGCCAGGATCATCTCCAGTCAATGATGCAAACGGAGGGTTCAATTTAATCACTCTCAATTATTCATATAAAATGGGCGGTTAGATCAACATTTTAGGATCTAACCTTGAAAAGTTAATATTGTAAATTATTCCTTCGAAGATAAATAATTAGCAAAAATATTCTTTTGATCCTCGTATTTTTACTCAGAAATTATTTTGATCCTTAAAATTTCAATTATTATAACTTATTTCTTATGTTTTAAAAATATTAGGGCATAGCAGATTTGGATTGAATTTTTGTTTTTGAAAACAAAAAATCTAACCCATAGCATAAAAAATGCGTTTGGCCTAAATGAATCTAAAAAATGTCGGAGCGATATTTTCTTCGAATTCATCTAAAATATTTTTAAAATTTTATCTTTTCTTTCTCAAAATGCCCAAAACTCATAGATTCATCTTCTTCCTTTTTCCCGCGACCTTTCTCTATGCTATTCGCTGCTTACTTTCTTAATTTTCAGAAACACCAACCAAATATATTCTCTAATACTAAAAATCAATGAAATACAATTCAGATTTTTTGATATAATTCATTTTTTAAAAATAGTGTTTTGAATCACAAATCAAAAAGAGCCTTATATTCTTAGTATTTGTTGTATAAAGTTAATTAAAATTGATCGAATAGCTAAAATATCATCTTACCAATCAGTCTACATATTCACATTTAACTAGCATTACATATCAGCTATTTGGTCAATTCCAATTAATCGTGTATAACAAAATATCAAGAATGTCACATTTTTTTTAATACGAAGAATTAAACTATGACAACTAAATATTTGAAAATCAAAATAAAAATATATTGTAATGAAAGTGTGCAAGCTAAAAGTATATTTTAGTCTAAATAATTCCTACAAGACCATTGATCCTTTTCATATGCGCTCCATTGTTAAGCATCGGTGGCTGCAATTATTAAAGTAGATCCACCACAACCTGAGATCCAATAGTTATTTCCATGTTTCCAAATTGTCAACTTGCTAGATGAATGCAATTTCTCCATCGCATCTTTCCCTTCTTTTTTAAAATTTTTTTTTTTTTAAGGAAGTCGCGTTCTTGTTTTTATGCAGGACAAACCTCGTGAGAGAGAGCTGCACTAGCTATTGCCTATTGTTTGGGTCTACCCTATGATCTGGGACCAAACCCTATAGGTTTGGTTGGGTCTCAAGCCTATGGTTTGTTTGATTCTAGACATGGCAAACTGGACACAGCTCAATTAGTCGGTTTGAATCCAGTAGTTCGAATATTTTAATCCACTCCATGTGATATGACCTGACTTGGTGTACATGGTTCATGGCAACAAGGTCTTATTGAGAATTTTACATCCGGATAATTTTATGCTTGGTATTTACATTACTAAAAATACAAAAATACCATGTTTAGTTGATCTTAATAATGCTAGCTCTAACTAAGAATATAAGTTTATTGCGTTTGATTCATAATAATTAAACACATAATCAGTCTATTATATTCTTAAATTCTATTTTTATCTTATTATAATTTTTTTAAAATCTTTTAAGTGGCCATCTTTTTTTTTTTGTTACAATATAAAATGTTCAAGTAAAAAATAAGAATTCTTTGTAAAATCATTTTAAAAATATCATATATTTAATAGTATATAATAATATTATTTACTCAATATATTATATTATTTAAATATTAAATAATACTAATAATATAAAAAATGATTTAATATGCAAGAAGATTATAGATATTAATAATTTTAAATTTAATATATATATATATATTATAAATTTATAATTATGTTTAAAATTTAAATATTATATTAACACTACATTTAGGTTGCATTTGGTGCATCGCCAGCAATCCTGAATGGTAATGTGGATTACCTATAAGATAAATTACCACTTGATAAATTACCAGTAATGTTATTACTGTGTTTGGTATACATAGGTAATGCAATAGTAATATTGATTACTGTGTTTGGTATGATAAACAAATTACTAGTCATATAATATCAAAATTTTAAAATACCCCTAAATTAAATTTATTAAAAAATTATATATATTATATATTTAATTTTAAAAAAATATATTTATAAATGATAATGCTAAAAAAATTATATTTATAAATGATATTCGAAGCGATTAGTGAGGATACTGGAGGCCACCGATCGAAAGAAATTTTATGGTGTTGTGGGGCTGTTGGGGGCAATATTCGCGGTCTGATCCATAGAAAAGGGTGTGGCTCGAGACCAATTCGACATGAAGGTTCTAGCTAGATTGATAAAGGAGGATGCAAGTAAAGAGCAATCAAAAGAAAAAGGATAATTGTATCAAAAAGTTATTTATCAGATTATTAAATCTATGGTAATATGGATAACCATCCTTCGTAAGGTAATCTGGATCTCATAAAAGGTAATTCAAATTACCACTGCAAAATAATTGTCATTCAAAATACATACCTGGTGGAGCCCTTTTAAATTACCGATAATTTGAATAGATTACCGGTTACCAAAGGCCCCTTTAATATTAAATATAATTATAACATTAAACTATTTAAATATTATCAAGTATATATTAAATTGAATATTATTAAATATTTATATAAAAAATCAAAAGTGTAATATGATATTATTAAACTTTGATAATTTTATATGCATATTTTTCAAATGAAATTACATTATCATGATTTATGATAATCTTATATTATCAAAGATTGTATATTATTATTTAAATTAGACAAAGTAATTAGCATTATAATTACAGATTTCTTTCCACCGGCCAAAGGGCCCATGTGTTGGGACGGTACTCTACCGTCACCTAATAATGCCAGCATAATCTAACACAAATCCACGAAAGATGCCTCCCTCGGATCACAAGGCGGATACCCAAGACGTGGCACCCAATTAAGTATCCTCGCCATCCAGTATTACCATGCAACGAATGGAAAAATAATGTATTGAAGCCCATCTTAGAAATTATTAGTTCAAATATGGCTTTGTCATGTGCCTACTGGGATTTCTATAAGCTTAATGTCAGCTTGAAAACCCAAGAAATTAGAAAGTTGCTCATTGGCCAAGTAAAGTTGAAAATTTGGAATAGTTTAAGAGAAAATAATTATTGTTACGTGAACATCAATTAGGATTATATTAAGATAGACAAGTCTAGATCGATATATGGACAAGAGATAGCATGATCACCTCCACGAAAGTCTCAGTTCTCAGTTGTCACTAGCAAATAGCGACTGAACATCTTTTTTATACATATAAAAAAGAAAATACAAGTATTGGTTATTATTTGTTGAAACCTCTGAAATCTTCCAAATCTTTTCAAATCGACGTTCCAGGGTTTCCTTGCTATAGATAATTTGTCTCCTTGTTGAATTAAATAAGTTTGTATTTGTGAATAGCTGACAAGGACTTCTAAAATTAATATATGCTAAAGAAGAAAAGGTAAACAATACCCTACCAATTGATTAAAAAGAAAATTATATTTTTAATTTTTTAACTTAAGAATTATATTATTTTAATTTTTACATTTTAAAAATTATAAAATTAATTTTAAATTTTATTTTGTTTATATTTAATCTCTACCATTAAAATAAAGTAACGCTATTAGCAAATTTTCTACGTGGCACTTCATGTGTCTTCATCTTATGGTCATGTTATTTAAAAAAAAAAGAAAAAAAAAAAAAGAAAAGAGCAATCAGGCCCAAAAGCAATATACTTCTCTTTTCACCCGCAAGAATTTGGTCATCTGTTTGATTTCGTGAGCTGTGTAAATTTTGGGCAGCTCAACATTGGTAACTAATACCATCCTCTAAGGAGCATCAAAATATCATAAAATGGAAGACCATCTTCATCTACAATCCAAATATCTCTTCTCCACTGAGGTTAATCTTGGAAAGGGATGGCAAAGGGAGATAACACCTAAGAACGTCCGAGGGAGGGGGATAGAAATGGAAGAGGAGAAGGGGGGAAGGAAGCAAGGTGAGGGAAATTCTATTGGCGCCCCAAAGATTACTCTCCACACCCATACTTACTTAAAATTAGAATACCTAAAATACCCTAAGATGTAATTACTTTTCTACCCTGCTTATTGCTCTCTACACCCACCTGATAAAAACCCCTAATAAAATTTCAAAACTTCTCTCCTAGGCACAGCCATCTCCCTTCCTCCCTTCCTCTCTCAACGATTGTCTCTGAAATCAGGGTCTAGACAAGGTTTGTAGCTCTCATTTCAACAATGGAGAAGCAACTAGTAATCTGGGAAGGCGACGGTGATGATAAGGTTCGTTTTTAAAAAATGAATCATTTTTTTTTCTCGGATCGCGTTCCGTTCGGCCTACCAAGGCCGAACGGAATAGATTTGTTCAGCCATCCCAGGCCGAACAGAAATAATATGTTCGGCTTAACCTGGCCGAACAGATGCATTCTGTTCGGCTAGGTTATGCCGAACATAATGATTTCGTTCAGCCCAGTGTGGCCGAACGAAAGCATTCTGTTCGGCCAGGGCAGGCCGAACATTTCTATTCCGTTCGGCCATACTTAGCCGAACGAAACCATTATGTTCCAAATATAAATTTAACATAATATTTTATCCTTATAGGATGATGCGTCAATCGAATCAAGCAAAATTGGCTCAGATTGTGTTATGGATTACACAAATGAATTTACAACTTACGAAGTATGATAATTTTGATTGCAATTATTGCTGACTTGTTTTAATTGTATACTATACTTGCTAAATTATACTATTTATTGTGTAGATATTCAAGAGTAGAGAAGAATTGTGTAGTTGGTGTCGGGAAGCTGGGAGGAGGAACGGATTAGTTATTGTAATTAAAACATCTGAATCGGGAAGCAATGTTAGGAAACCAAGAATCAAGTTAGGTTGCGAAAGGAGCGGTAAGCACAAATGCACAAGCGGAAAGGAAAAGGAAAAGGGATCAAAGAAGAGGGCTACTAGTACAAAGAAGTGTGGATGCCCATTTTTATTAAGAGGAAGGAAATTGGACACTGGGGATGATTGGATTTTGGAGGTTATTTGTGGAGTGCACAATCATCCGTCTGCGAAGCATTTCGAGGGACACTCATATGCTGGAAGATTATCTAGGGAGGAGACTTCATTGTTAGTGGATATGTCGAAAACTTTGGTTCGGCCAAAGGATATATTGTCCACATTGAAGTAAAGAGATGCCCACAATGTTACGACAATGAAGACGATCTACAATGCACGCCAGAGGTGTAAGGTTTTAGAGAAAGCAGGGAGATCCCAGATGCAACATCTTCTTGGTAAATTAGCCGATGCTAAATATATTGAGTGGCATAGGAGTTGCGGTAGTACTGACGTGGTGCGTGACTTGTTTTGGGCACACCCTGGATGTATAGATTTGTTACGTGCATTTCTCGTGTATTGATTATGGATTTCACATACAAGACGAATAGATATCGTCTTCCTCTGTTAGAGATTATGGGGGTGACATCAACTAATCTCACATTTTCTGTTGCTTTTGCATACATGGACTCTGAGCGGAAAAATAACTATACATGGGCATTAGATAGATTGTGCAGTGTCATGGATGCTGATGTTTTGCCTGAGGTGATAATCACAGATAGAGATTTGGCTCTATTGAATGCAATTAAGAGGGTATTTCCTACATCTTCACATATGTTATGTAGAAGGCATATTAGTAGGAATGTTCTGGCTCAATGCAAAAGATTATTTGAAACAAAGGAGAAATGAGATATGTTTTATAATGAGTTGGAATATACTAGTCCTGTCAGCCACAGAAGATGACTATAATGTTCGTTGGAGTGCACTTCAGAGAGATTTCAGTTCGTATCCAGATGCCTTGCGATATGTATCAGATACCTGGTTGAGCAAATACAGGAAAAGATTTGTCGCAGCGTGGACGGACAATTATAGGCACTACGGGAATGTGACAACAAATAGGTATTACAAGAAAAAGATTTCCCTTAGCAATTCATATATTATATTTTTATCTTTGATATATAACTTTGATCTAATTTGCTTACCTTACTAGGGCTGAAAGTGCACATGCAAGGCTTAAAAGACAGCTTGGTTCAAGCCAAGGTACTTTCGAGTCTTCTTGGACAAAAATAAATAGTTTGATTGAGTTGCAGCACAGCGACATTAAAGCCTCATTCGAGAAGAGTTTGACGGTCGTGCAACACAACTTTAAGCCTGCTGAATTCAAAGAACTGCGAGGATTCATATCTATATGTGCATTAAATCATATCCTTGCCCAATCGAATCGGGCCAATTCAGCTGAGATTCATGAATCAGCTTGTGGGTGTGCTATTTGATGCACACATGGCTTACCATGTGCTCATGAGATTTTGCGGTATAGGATGAAAGGTCGGCCTATTCCCCTCGACTGCATAGATCCTCATTGGATGAAACTTGATATGCAGCCTGCTAAAAATGTGCAAAGTTTGAAGTTGACCTGTAAACCAGAGTTGAATATAATTGCCGAGAAATTCGAGCAGTTAGATGGGGCATCTCAATTGCAAATGTTAAAGAAATTAAGAGAGATTGCAAGTCCTGATAGTACATCTCTTGAAGAACCTGCGAAAAGGAAGATCGGTATACGTGGGCGTGCTTCATTGGAGGTTGATACTTCTACTCGCCGTGACCCTTCCGCATTTGAGTTGGTTCTATCTGGACAGGATAGTTATTCACCTGGTTCGCAGCAAAATATTTTAGGGATCCTAAGGATGCAGATGCAGAAGGGGCAGCCAAAGAAGAAGGTACGAAGCTTTTCTTTAATATAGCTTATCGTTATATTTTATATAATTCATATCATTCAATACAATTTGTAGGTTATTCGTCAACGAATCCGGTCACATAAGCCAATGATCTATATTAATCAACTTCCAGACGGGTTGAGGGCATTCATCCAGCACATCAAGGATGTCAAAGCTGATGGCAACTGTGGATTCCGAGCAATTGCTGACTTACTTGGCTTCGGAGAGGAAGATTGGCCACGTGTCAGGAGGGATTTATTACATGAGTTGCACTGTCATATAGAGCACTATCGCGCATTGTATGCTGTCGAGGGGAGGGTTGACGAGATCGCTCATGCATTATCATATTTTGAGGATTGTCCATCATATGACCGGTGGATGACCATGCCAGATATGGGGCATCTTATAGCATCATGCTACAATGTTGTCCTGTACCACCTCTCCTTGCAACAATGTCTGACATTCTTACCGCTCAGATCGGTGCCTCTTCCTCTTGTATCCCGTAAAGACATTGCAGTGGCCTTCGTTAATAGCAACCATTTTGTTGAGGTATTAAATATATTACTCTTTGTCAATTTAAGACATTGCTGTTATTCTTGATGATTTTTTAAACTTGATTACTCTTTGTAGGTTTTCTTGTTGCCGGATCATCCAGTACCGCCAATAGCAACCAACTGGCAAAAATACCATTTACCTTGTGCTTCCGGATGGGCCAATTCTTATGAATCTAGGATTCAACAGTTCAGAGAAAATATATCGTCCGATGTTATACTTAGCGAGACTGTTGAGTTGTAGAGTGCATTGGTTGTTACAAAGTCAACATTTTGTTTATGTAACATTCAATGCAATTGAAATGAAATGAAAGTTTTAATATCATTTTTTTTATCTTCTTATGTGTGCAAATTGTTTGTATACACTTCGATTAATGTCAAACATTCCATCCCGTGCCATCCCGTTGGTATGTGCCGGACCAACAATACGCGAAGAAGATCCAAATACTATACTATTTCGGATGGGCCAATAATACGCGTGCCGGGCCATCAATTAGTGCCCCGTGCCGGCCCGTGCCGGCCCATGCCGTGGCGTGCCGGATTTTATTAAAGATTTTGAAATAACTCAATAAATCACTCAAATTTATAAATATTAAAAAAATAATTTGAGTACCCTTTGTCTGCGCACCCGACGGCCCGAGCCCCATATCCTCCTACCCATTCCACACAACCACAAAGCCCCGCGCCGAGTTCAACATCTGTTCGGTCTGACAGAGCTGAACAGAGGCCATATGTTCGGCCCTGTGTCGCCGAACATATGGCCTCTGTTCGGCCCAGTGTGGCCGAACAGAGGATATATGTTCGGCGACACAGGACCGAACATGGGTTTCTCGAGTAAAGGCCTATGTTCGGTCCTGTGTCGCCGAACATATATCCTCTGTTCGGCCACACTGGGCCGAACAGAGGCCATATGTTCGGCGACACAGGGCCGAACAGTTTGCCTCTGTTCAGCTCTGTCAGACCGAACAGATGTTGAACTCAGCGCGGGGCTTTGTGGTTGTGTGGAATGGGTAGGAGGATATGGGGCCCGGGCCGTCGGGTGCGCAGACAAGAGGGTACTCAAATTATTTTTTCAATATTTATAAATTTGAGTGATTTATTGAGTTATTTCAAAATCTTTAATAAAATCCGGCACGCCACCGGCACGGGCCGGCACGGGGCTTTGTGGTTGTGTGGAATGTGGAGGAGGATATGGGTCCCGGGCCATCTGGTGCGCAGATCGGCACAGGACACCAATTGATGGCCCACGCATAATATTGGCCCGGCAAGTGTTTCATTGGCACGGCACGCCTTTGATTGGCCTTTGATATTTTTCAATTACCCATGTCATTATATTTTAGATATAATCAATGCGATTTGCGCGATAATTGTGCGGTGTTAATACAAGCGGCCCGGCACGTACCGGCATGGGATGGCACGGATGAAACGGGATGGCACGGGATGAAATGTTTGACAATAAGATAAAAAAATTGTAATTGAAACTTTCATTTCATTTCATTTGCTTTGAATGTTACATATAACAAAATATTGACTTTGTAACAAGCAAAAGTAATACAAATCCCAATCAATCCCCAGCCCGTCGTCGTCGACGCCTATACTGCTGTGTGGGTGCCCGACTAGATCCAGGAACATCAGGTCGTGCATGACTAGGTCCAGGCACATCAGGTGTCGCATGACTAGGTCCAGGCACATCAGGCTCAACAGTCGAGATGTGCTGACCCTGCAAAACATCAACCATATGCGACATAACATCGTACATGTAGTCAGTCCCAAATGATGCAATCTCCACCCGACCCATATGTAGAGTGTTGGTACCAATGTTGATGGCATCCTCACAGCGCCGCCGGTAAACGTCAAGATCAACATCGACATCTTTAGTTCGTGCATGATCATATATGCTGGATCGGCTCTCTGGGGGTGACAACCAAGTGCGTGATACGAGAATACCAAGCCATATATCCTGGAACACAATCCGATGGTCGGACAACCGGATGGCTCCTACGACGTTGGCTCAGTACGTGATCCTCTCACTCCTCCCATAACTGATCCAAGAAGACATACGCAATACGGTACGATCCTGCTGTCGGTCCTCTACTGGCTCGCACAGGGGCTAGTGGCGCGCGAGGGATCGTTGTATCCGACCAAACTGTCGTAGAACCCTTTCAGGATGATAGGGTTCTACGACATCCATACACTTCAGGCATCCACTGAAGAATGCAATGTCTAGGAACGGACGATCAGCTCGCTGATGACGATGGGGATCCCAAATGACCTGCAACATATAAACAATACCCAGCTAGCTCATATATAGAAATTAAAAAACTTAAATATACAAGCGATACATCATGGTACATACCTGATCGGCCCTCAAAACGTCCAATGACTCACGAAGAACAACTAAATGGTCCATCATGGTACGTGATGGAGTGCCAGGATGCCAACGGTGCACGCGGGGCCTCGCATCAGTATAATCAAGGGATGGATGAGGAGTGAGATCTGGAAAATGCTCATAAATCCAAGCTGGAGCAGCGTCATGTATCCACTGATCTGTCTAACTGATGCCCTAGACGCAATCCCCAGCTGACGGTACAAGAAAGTCAAGGCAGCGGCACCCCAGGAATATGAGCTCACTCTATCCAAATCCCTAAATAGAGCAAGATAAGCTATAGGCACCCTCGTTCCACTTTTATCAACAAAGAGTGTGCACCCTATCAAAAATAGCAAATACCCCCGCGCTGCACACTCTATCCTATGATGGCTATCTCTATCAGATACAGTGTGAAAATGACTCTTCAGCCACTCTAACCTAACAGACTGACCGCGTACAGATAGAACCTCCTGACGTGCATCTGTATCTGACACACCCAATAGCTCAACAAGTATGTCCTCAACATCCCGATCGCTCATCCTCTCACATGACACTGAGGAACCCGTGACAGTAATCCCTAAGATGGCGGCTACATCATCCAATGTAATAGTCATCTCGCCATAGGGTAGATGGAAGGTGTTCATCTCGGGCTGCCATCTCTCTATGAAGCCCGAGATAAGAATCTTATCGGTGAACCGATAAGAGGAGTGCACTAGATCTATAAGGCCCGACTGCTCTACGATTGCCCTGAACTTCCTATTTGATTGCCCTGATGCCCACCACTGCCATTCAGCTACCTTGGCAGCATGGTTCATGCACTTCAGTGGAGCCCGTTCCTGTAATATAAATGTCATTAATAATTTATATCACAGCATCGTAACGATACATTAAAGAAAGTAAAATGCAATAGCAATTAAACAATACCTGTTGCCTCCAGATCGAGGCTGCTATATGTGTCCTGAAACTACTCAGGACAGACTCATCCTCTGGACCTCCTGGACATGGCCCGACAGCTTCACCTTCAACGTCCATAGCGGGCATGTCCTCGTCTACTGTCTCAGCAGGGGGCGATGGTGAAGCAGGAACCTCGGCCTCAGCATGACCGGCACGACGTCTTCTGGCTGATGCCGTGGGTCTAAATCGCAAGGAACCAGCATCCATATCTGAAACTGAGTATCAGCATATACGTCAATCAAAATGCAAATCAAGTAGACAAGTTATATGACGAAACTGAACAAAAAATTAAGATTTACATTGATTTACATTTACAATCAAAATGCAAATCAAGCCAATAAGTGCAATTGCCAAAATTCAGTAGTGTTGTGTGCAAGTGGGTTAATAAGTTTACTGTTAACGACCTGGGAGCTCCCATGCCTCCCATGCCGGACAACCCGCCGGAGAGGGAGCTCCGGGCGGGAATGCCGCCGGCATTCACAAAAAAAAAAAAAAAAAACCTTAACGGGGAAGGGCCGCCGGGTCCCTTCCTCGTTCTCATGCCGGACCGCCCCGGCATGGGAGCTCCCATGCTTCCCATGCCGGACAACCCGCCGGACAACCCGTCGGAGAGGGAGCTCCGGGCGGGAATGCCGCCGGCATTCACAAAAAAAAAAAAAAACCTTAACGGGGAAGGGACCCGGCGGGCCGCCGGCTCCCTTCCTCGTTCTCATGCCGGACCGCCGCCGGCATGGGAGCTCCCATGCTTCCCATGCCGGACAACCCGCCGGACAACCCGCCGGAGAGGGAGCTCCGGGCGGGAATGCCGCCGGCATTCACAAAAAAAAAAAAAAACCTTAACGGGGAAGGGACCCGGCGGGCCGCCGGCTCCCTTCCTCGTTCTCATGCCGGACCGCCGCCTGCATGGGAGCTCCCATGCCGGACAACCGCCGGAGAGGGAGCTCCGGACCGCCGGCATGGGAGCTAAGTAAAAAAAAAAAAAAATTAAACTCACCTGGCCGGAGATCCGCCGGGAGGGGAGGAGGAGCTCCGCCGGGAGGGGAGGAGGGGGGGGGGGGGGGGGGGGCGGCGCGGACGAAAACGGGGAGGGGTGGGTGGGGTGTGCTGAGAAATTGTGAGGGGTTAAAATGGGGTGGGGGTAATTTAGGGATTAAAAAAATAGGTGGGTGTAGTGAGTTAAGTTGTGGGTGTAGTTAGTAAATTTTTTTTTTTTTTTAAATGCGGGTGATGAGAGGATTTTTGTGGGCGCCAATAGAAGCTCCCGCAAGGTGACGGGAGGCCTTCTCCGGCCCCCTTCCCCTTTTGTGCGCAGCGGGAGCAGCAGAAAGGCATCATTTTGTTCCTCCTTTCTTTCTCTCTCTTACATGATAATAAGGTGAACACACGTATAATGCCACGTAAAAAATTTGTTAACGTTATTATTCTATTTTAAAGATAGAAATTAAATAGAGATAAAAAAATAAAGTTTAAGATTAATTTTATAACTTTTTGAAGTTTAGAAATTAAAGTAACACATCTTTCTAAGTTCAAAGGTTAAAAATATAGTTTATCTTTAAAAAAAATGAAGAGTCAAATAAATCCAACAATATTTTTTTCATTCTAAGCTGAGTTGAAAATTTAGATACTTAAAAACATTTCAACAATAAATAATTCCCTCCTTGTTAACAATAGTGAGCCCTTTTTATTCTACTTTATTTAAGAAATAACATTAATAGCAGTAGTTCTGGTACCCAAGAAGAAGGTTCTCTCATAGTACATGATTTTTACTTCATCAACCTTCTCACCATCATATATAAAATTATTTTTAAGATTCTAGTGAAAGTGTTGGTAGCTCATGGCTTTCTTGCTCAATAGATTGTTTGGATTCTCTCTTTACTCACTTTGACCACAATTAGAGTGGTGCTAAATGGATATTAAGGTAAATAGATCAAGTGTAGATAGTGGCTTTGTTAAGGTAACCCACTTTCATTTGGTCTATTCATTTTAGTCCTCTCTTTTATACATTAGAAAAGGAGAGTCTAACCACTATCAAAAGTTCTTTCCCTCACTTTTACAAATTTATCAAGCTTCAAAGTTAACTTTAACAAGAGCTTTGTGATTTACTTGAATGTTAATGAAGAGTCTACCTTGCCCTTCACTATCATGCTTAATTGTAATAAAGGAAATCTATTATTTATGTACCTGAGGCTTTCATTATGTGGCCGAAAGATACCTAACAATAATATCCACTTGTTTAGAAGATTGAAAGGAGGTTGCATTATAAAAACGCAGGTTACTTTGTATTGGCAGTAGATTATACTTTGTCAATTCAGTCCTACGATGCTTCTATTTAGGGAGTGACAAATAATGTTAATAAGTTATAAACAAGTAGTGTTAACTTAAGAGTAATAGAAAATATGCCAAATCTATCTCCACTCATTTATTAATTATATCAGAAGTTTAAACTTAAACTTAACCTATGTATTATAAGAGTTATAGGATATAACCTATTAATAAATAGGTCGTATTTAAGTTGACATGAGTGTGTAATATATTTTTAACTCACAAACCTAAGATCAAATTTTACTCCATCTAACTTATGTAACTTATATTTTAAGTTTTACCAATTAGAGTGTCCAAATATTGAAAATATCCTTAACTTATTTTTTCTTTCTATTTTGATTATTTTATATATTAAACAAAGATAAATGAGTAATTTCCTAGCGTTAGTCAAACAAGTCATTTTTAAGTTTGTGGGTCTCGTTATACAAGTTGAACCATTTAATAATCATGTATCAATTGTAAGTCAATTTTAGATTAGTGGGTCAACTTGAGATATAATATTTGTTAATCATGTTTAACAGATCAATCCGATTTTGATCCGAATCTATTTATGCTCAACCTAAACCCACTAACTCCATATTAAGTTTGAGTCATATTCATAGATTGTGTCCGAAATTACAACCCCTATTTTCATTTTACTTCTTATCAATACTCATACTACTTAAATAGGAGAGTTGTTGGATTAATAAGTCAAGAAGAGCTTTTCTTAGGAAAGGAAAAGAATCGATTAGTAACATTCATTATTTGGTTGACTAAGAAATAGTTTGTAGGGATAGGATTGAAGATAGGCTTAGCATTAGAAATCTAAAGAGTATGAATAATGCTTTACTCATCAAATGGGTTTGGAGGTACTTAAACAAGTATAATGAAGAGAAAAACACTTGGACCAAACTGAAATCCAAAGTATACTACTTGAAATGTGACTTTGTAACGCAGGGAAGGAGTAGACTTCGGAAAGCTTCACCTATATAGAAGGACATCTATAAGAATTTGGATGCCTTTTATAATTGTATTTCCTTTAAACTGAGAATAAGATAAGTATTAAATTCTAAGAGAATAGTTGATAGCTCATATTCCTCTAGCATATCTCTTTGAGGATCTTTACAAACATGCTATTATGAAGCACTACTCAAATGCCTAATAGTGCATTGTAGTGAAGGCTTCATCTATTCAATCCTTTTACATCATTAGAATGCCTATTGCTTTAACAACTTCAAATCTTCTATCTTACTCAACCATCTTCATCGATGGATGTGCCAATGTAGAAGCCATGTAGTGGTGGCAAATATAATCTGAATTCCTTCTACAACTTTCTCAATAACTATGGAATTAAGTATCCTTTCTATAATATAGTTTGGAAAGCTTTTGTTCTTGAGAAAGTCAAGATTTTTTTTAGCCTAATCGTACTCAATAAGCTGCATAGAGAAGTAATTTTAACGAAAGGATGGTTAATGAGCTATGGATATGTATTGTGTGGCTACGTAGGAGATAGTGAATTTTATTCATCAAATGCCCCTTTTGATGTTCAATCTTGGAATCATTAGCTGATTGCCTTATGTTGACCCAATTATTGATTTTGATGAATAACAAAAATCATATAAGTATTCCTTGTGTTACTAATGATTTTGATTAAGTGTTTCAAGAATTTAAATATTTAATTAATCAAAATCCAAGAAAAATTAAGTTGACCTTTGTCTAGTGTTGAGTGTTAAGTTTTAGCATTTAGAGCTACCTCCAGAAGTCTAGGAGCCGACTCCAGAGCATATCAGAATAGTTTGACACTTTTGGCATGCGGTAGAGCCAACTCCTGCAAAGTCCATAGCCGACTCCACCAGAAAGTCAAAATGTCCTTAATTCTACATCGAGCTGAAGCCAACTCCTATAGAGATTAGAGCTGACTCCATCGGTTATATAGAGAAGGTATTTTTCAAGGCTTTAGTTAAGTTGGCTCCCGCATTCACTAGAGCCGACTCTCGCACGTAAAGGTGTCGATCCTTTGAAAAGTTAGAGCCAACTCCATGATGGGTAGAAGTTTATATTTTGCCATTCCATGTTAGAGCTAACTCTAGGTTTGCTAGAGCTGACTCCAACCTATCAGGGATGGACTCCAAAGGTATCAGAAACGACTCCAAACTCTGACTTTTCTTCAACGAATTTTAACGGCTCTTCCTCTTTCGTGCTAAACTCATCTTCAAGCATTTTCAATGGCTAATTTGTTTCTAAAAAGAAGATTTAGAAAAGATTATAAATAAGAGCTATGGGATCGTTTCAAAAGAAGAACACAAGAAAGAAAATAAGAAAATAAAGTTCAAATTTAAAAGCCCTACCATGTAAAACAGAGTTTAGGAAGATCCGAAGTATTGAAAGCCAATCTTGAAGGATTTTCATCAAATCAAAAGGAAAGAAGAGATCCCTAGTTCTTCAAAAGTCTTTACATCAAAGTTTCTTTCAAAGCTTCAAGCTCAACTTGAGGAAGATCATTTCTAAAAAAAAAAAAAAAAGAAAAGAAGAAAAGTCCAACTCCAGAAATCTTTTAAATCAGGCTCTTCTATTTCTATCTTGATTATGTTGTCTTATCTGCTCATTGAGGAGCTTTATAACTGTTGTATCTATTTTTTTCTATTTCACTTGCTTATTGATTCAATCAAGGGATTGAATCAAGGGAGACAGTTTGGCCTTGTTCAAGCTAGGAGGCTTGTGATAGGTTTTGTGCTAGTAACTCTATGAAAATCAGCTGGGTTCATTGTGATCCCATTGTTAAAACAATAAGTTTGAGTTGTGAGCTTATAAAATAACTCTACTGTAATCAGGGTGATTATAGTGTGGCCCAAGAGTTTCTTGAGAGTGGATGTAGGTGTAGCTAACACCGAACCACTATAAATTTTTTGTGTTTATCATGCTTGTCTCTCTTTCATACTACTCTATTCATTATACTCTGCTTTGCATTCTTAGCACTAAACTCATTGCATTCTTTCTTATGCATTTATTTGAGAAATAGTTTTTTAAGTTTTGAAATTTTTTAAGAATCCAATTCACCCTTTTCTTGAGTTGCCATTCGGGCCAACAATTGGTATCAGAGCTTGTGCTCATCTTTTCTTAATCTAACAATCAAGAGCTAAAGATCCAAATGGTACCTAAAGCTAGTTCTTCTTTTTCTGAGGAACAATCCATCAATCATCCACCGTTGTTTAATGGCACTAACTACTCATATTAGAAAGCTAGAATGAGGATATTCATTTAAGCTTTGAACTATGATTTATGGAGTGTCATTATCAATGGTCCTAGCACTTTCACACACTTAGTAGATGGATCTATTATGCCTAAGTCCGAAAGAGATTGAAATAAAAATGATAGAAAAATGGCCTAGCTCAATGCCAAGGCCATGAATATCCTATACTGCTCCATGGATGTAAATGAATTCAATAGAATATCTACTTGCATCTTAGCCAAGAAGATATGGGATTGGTTGAAAGTTATCCATGAGGGTACCAACCAAGTTAAAGAGTCCAAGATTAACATTCTTGTGCATAAATATGAACTCTTTAACATGGATCAGAATGAGTCCATCACTTGCATGTACACTAGATTTACGGACATAGTTAATGGATTAAAAAGCCTGAAAAGACTTATACTAACTCTGAGCTTATTCGAAAATTCTTAGGTCCCTTTCAAGAGCATGAAAAGCAAAAGTAACAGCAATCTAAGAAGCCAAAGATCTAAATAGTTACCTTTGGAGGAGCTCCTTAGATCACTCATGATCCATGAACTCACATTGAAGCAACATCTGGAAGAAGATATAAAGAAAGAAAAAGACAATCGCATTAAAAGCTACTGAAAAGAAAAAAGCAGCAGTGAAGAAGATGAAGATAATGAAGATACCTCTCTCCTTTCAAGAAAATCAAGAAATTTATACAAAGAAGAATGTAATTTCATAAAAGAAAACCCAGTATCAAAATGGAAGAAGAAGAAAGATCATGTAATTGCTATGAGTGCAAAAAGCTCAAAAATTATAAAATGATGTCCTCAACTCAAAAGGGATATAGAAAGAAAAGAAAAGCGTATGTTGCAATATAGAGTGACAGTGATGAATCTTCATCCGAAGATGAACAACAAGAGTTACTAACATATATCTTATGGCCAATGAAGAAGATGTATGTTTTGAAAGCCCTATTTATGATTTCACCTTTAATGAACTTTATGATGCTTTCAATGAACTACTTAATGACTTTAAAGTTTTGAGAACAAAGAACAAAGTTTTAAAAACTAAAAATTAAAATTTTCTTAAAAGAAAGATGAATTTAGCATTGGGTTTGAAAAGCTAAAATTTGAAAAGCAAAATTTGAAAAAAAAAAGAAAAACATGATTTCTATAAGAATCAAAATTTGAAAAATGAAGTTGAAAAATATAAGAATATTGTTTACAATTTACTTATAGCTCGAAAAGACTTAATTTGCTTTTGAATAATCAAAGAGCTATTTTTGATAAAGCCGATTTGGAATACAAACCACATAAGAAACAAAAACTAGTTAATAATTTTTTTGTTAAGAAATTAATTGATAATGATATTTTCTATTTTGCTATGGTAAGAAATGTTTAAATCTTATGTTTGCAATCATAAGATATCTCATATAAATGTTGGTTACAAAAGTAAAATAATTTGGGTTCCAAAAGGAACTATATTTTCTAACCATGAAAGATCCAAAAAGGCTTGGGTACCTAAACATAAGATGTAATTGCTATGCATGTATGTCTTGCAGCCAAAGGATTAAAAGAAAATGATATTTGACAGCAACCGTCGGATCGCTAAGATTTCTTGACTTCTGCCCACCAAATGAACGGCCGATACTTTTAAAAATTGATATTCTACCGTCATTAGTTCTCCTTCGTCCACACATACGTCATCGTTACGACCAAGATTTTGGCTCCTCGTGTGGACGTGACCCTCAAAGTAATGCGAGGCAAAAGCTGAAACTTCTTCGACCAAGTGTGCATTGCATATAGAACCTTCAACCCTTGCCTTATTACGCACATTATTTTTTAACTTCTTAAGATACCTATATGTAAAGTTGAAACAAAAAATTAACCAATTTTTCGCAATGAAATAATATTTGAAATGTCAACATATCTTAATGATGTATATATTTACCTCTCGAAAGGATACATCCAGCGATACTGCACGGGACCAGCTATGCTCGCTTCGTATGGCAAGTGAACCGGTAAATGCTCCATTGAGTCAAAAAAACTGGAGGAAATATTCGCTCCAGCTTGCATAAAATAATTGGAATTTCCTCCTCAAGCCTTGCCATGGATGCAGAAGTAATGACTGCGGCAGATAACTCCTTGAAGAACAAGCTGAGCTCCGTCAATGCCTTCCAGACATGTTGCGGAAGCAACTCACGAAAAGCTATAGGCAATAACCGTTGCATGAAAACATGGCAGTCATGACTCTTCATGCCGAACAACTTGAGCTTATGCATGTCCACACACCTACCGATATTTGAGGCATAACCATCTGGAAATTTTAACCCTCTAAGCCAGTTACATAAAACTTCTCGTGAATTTCTGTCAAGAGTGTAACAGGCTTTAGGATAGGTCCCGTCGGCACTCCTTCTCAAATCACCTCTTCTGCAATACTGATTAAGTTCTTCTCTTGACTTTGCAGTATCTTTTGTTTTTCCCGGGATGTTTAGCACCGTGTTAAATATGTTATCAAAGAAATTTTTCTCGATATGCATAACATCCAAGTTGTGCCGGATGAGATTTGTGCTCCAATAAGGCAAATCCCAAAATATACTCCGCTTCTTCCAGTTATGTTCTTTACATATACGGCCATTTATTCTATCTGCATCTGGTTCCCAAGCATACCTCAACCCCAAATGCTCTATAGTATCAAATATATCCGTGCCGGACCTAACCGGTTCGGCAAATTTTGTGACTGCTTTGTTCTTCCGGAAGGCGATCAAGTTACGCCTGTAAGGATGATTTGGGGGCAAGAACTTCCTATGATTATCAAACCATGACTGCTTACCACTCTTCTGCAATGTAAATGCATCCGAATCATACATGCAATGAGGGCATGCCAGACGTCCAGCAGTGCTCCAACCAGACAACATTGCATATGCCGGGAAATCACTTATTGTCCACATCAAAGCAGCTCTCATGATGAAATTTGTTTCATAGAAATGTCGTAGGCTACGACTCCTGTTTCCCACAACATTTTCAATTCGGCCACCAACGGTTGCAGAAGACATCAATCTTTTCCTTTGGATTTGATGGTCCTGGAACCAAAACTGTTAAAAACATTGCAGTATCTTTCATGCACTTCCATGGAGGAAGGTTATATACAGTCAGTATCACAGGCCAACATGAATACTGTTGCCCCGCTTGACCAAATGGTTGGAAGCCATCGTACAAAGACCTAATCTCACATTCCTTATATCTTCAGCGAAATCAGGATGATTTTCATTGAAATGCTTCCAAGCCTTTGAATCTGATGGATGCCGCATTTCATCCTCTTTAGATTCATGTTCGGCATGCCATCTCATATCAGCAGCTGTAGCCTCAGATCTGTATAATCTCTGCAGGCGTGGGGTAAGAGGAAAGTAATGCATCCTCTTGTAAGGCACACTTTTCCTCCTACTTGTACTAGCTCCCCTTCGTGTTTTTGTACCTCGATTGCCCACAAATCTTACACCATCTCAGCTCTGAGTCTTCACCCCAATATATCATACAATTGTTCAAGCAACAATCGATCTTATTAACTGGGAGCCCAAGCCCACGCAACAACTTCTTCGTTGAGTAAAAACTGTCTGCTACAACATTATCATTTGGCAAAATTTCTTTGATTAACCCAGCTACAGAATTGAACGCCTTTTCTGATAATCGATGTTCTGCCTTAATATTCAACAACCGAGCAGCCGTAGACAACTGGGAATGACCCTCACAACCAGGATACAATTCTTGATTTGCAGCACGCAACATATCATAAAATTGTTGTGCATCTGGATTTGGTTCTTCCATAAATGTATTCTGATTGAATTCATTACCCGATCATCACCATTTCTTCATATGTGTTTAAATTCACAAATGGTTCATCTACGGGAATTGACACTTGTTGGCCTATAACAGCTGCTGGAATTCCTCTGGTTCACCATGACAGTACCAAACATCGTAATCAGGAACAAACCCTTTTACACAAATGCACCTTAACAGTTTCAACATCTCTGTAGGCTTTATTCTGACACCTGTGGAAGTTGCATGGGCACCTAATCCTAGGCCCATCCATCCATTCAGGTTGGCTACATGCAAATGCGATAAATTCTTCTAATCCATTCAGAAAATCTGGATTAAGCAAGTCATCTTTTATCCTTCCATATATTGAGTAAGTGTATACTTCAATGCTAATTGAAAATTTTAATTTAAATTACAATATACCATAATATTTAATTGCTAACATTAGTTTTCATCCTTTTCATCCCATAAGGATGTTTTGTGATAGACAACGACAGATGAATCCCGACATCAGTCAAGTTGCAATTGGGCAGAAATTAGAAACGGAGTTTGCTTACTGGTTTTATGAATTTGTGAGTAGTATCACTCAATCAATTTCGATAATGGCTTTATTTTTTGAATTGGATGTGAATAGCTTATTAATTTATAGGTAAACGGTCCATGGTCCACAACCGACAATATTTTCATTAAATGTCTATCGCAATGGCCATTGAAGACCGTAACAACCTCTACTGGCTATTTTGTAAATGGGTACAAATTTCAGATTGAACGATTAGCAGCTTCAAGAGGCACGCAGAACTGGGGCGTGTGTGTTAAAGGAGAAAGTGTTGGAGCAAATATGCAGGATTATTATGGAAAGTTAGTAGAGGTGGTTGAAGTTGAATATCCCGGTTGGCCTATGAAACGAACCGTATTGTTTCGTTGTGATTGGTTCGATCCGATAGTTCCTGTGGGCAAAAGGGTTCATAACGACTACAATTTGGTTGAAGTGAACCATCGACGAAGATTGCAGAAATATGACCCATTCATCCTTGCATCCCAAGCTCAGCAAGTCTTTTACTGCGGATATCCAAGTTTGCGCAACGACAAGCGAGATTGGTGGGCCGTTTCTAAAATCGTCCCACGTTCAACAATCGTATTAGAGGAGAGTTCATCAAGTCAATCAGCCGAGTGCCCTGCATTTCAAGAGGATGAGATGGAAATGCATGCAATTGAGGACGACACAAGGGCTCCTGAAACATCACTTAGAGATCCAAATGGTGATGTCCAAGAAATTGCGGATGCAAATGTTCGGTTTCCTTCCGATGATAATGAAACTGAATCGCAATCCGATACGGCATCGGATGTTGA
The DNA here is from genome assembly GCA_900491605.1 of Calamus simplicifolius. Classification (NCBI taxonomy): domain Eukaryota; kingdom Viridiplantae; phylum Streptophyta; class Magnoliopsida; order Arecales; family Arecaceae; genus Calamus; species Calamus simplicifolius. The sequence goes on from UESW01004332.1 coordinate 834,605, forward strand.
ACCAACATTTCACGAAACAAATGACACCGATTAAACATAGAGGTTTTTTAAAATTTAACTTTTTTTATAAGTGTTAAATTTTTACATAGTCAATCATTAATCGTAATTTAATTGTATGAATCTTTAGTATTTTCAGTATGACGGGCAGAGGTAGATCTACCGACGACAGACGGAGTGAGCAGGGACGTAGCCCTGCTGCATCAGATCACATGAGCGTCGGAGATGGAGAGTTTGGATCTCCAGCAGCACAGCCTTCGATCTCTCCAGCAGTATTACCATCCAGCCGATCGGCACATACCTCCGAGAGTTCTTCCACCATCGGCCGCACCGTACTTCGACTTGATGCTCAGGGGCTGTAAGTATATACTAATTAAAAATATATGTTTATGTTTTTAAGTCAATTACTTATAAACATGCATTTTTTTAACAGATTTATTGAGCAGCATCATGTATCCAGCCACATCAGCGCCGTATTTCAGAGGCGTGCAGATCCCAGTGGCTACGATTGGCGCCACGTATCTCCAGCCACGAGGGAGTTTTATTTTTCTGAGTTTCAGGTAAACTTATTAAATACAATTTATCACTGATATAAAATTTCTTAATCTTAATAAATTCAGAAACTAACTGTTTATTTTAATGCAGAAAAAGTTTACGTGGGATCCTGCCAGCCATGATGCCATTAGGGCAGCATGGGAGGCTCTGACGGGACGCCGATACTCCGACATGCTTCATCGTTGGAGGTCATCGGGTCAGCGTCCTGCGCACGTGCCAGAGGGTATTTGGCACGAGTGGCAGCAGGCCTGGCAGTCCGATGGCTGGCGCAGGAGGTCCGCATCAGCCAGCACGAACCGCCGATCTGAGAAGGGCGGTCCTGGCACGGGTCTCTCCCGCCATACTTCGGGCTCCATTTCGATTCAGGAGCACAGACGGCGTATGGTAAGAAAACATAAATATTTTAATTACTATTTTAGTTATTTACAAATATTTGTATTAATATCTTTTTTTATTGTTATAGTCTGAGCAGGAGGGCGGAGATCCTGGTGAGTTTCGTCTATTCAGGGCGACACACACCAGGAGGGACGGTTCCTGGGTCGACACGCGATCACGGGAGGTTGCGGTAAGAAATTAGATTTATGTAGTATCTGTTTAATTTCTAAAATTTTATTTCGAGAAATTTATTAACTCATTTATTGTTGATTTCATAATTTAAAGACACGAGTCGAGGAGCTTCGCTCCCAGGCATCGCAGGTCGACTCTACTGATGGGGAGACGCCCGTCGAACTCTCAGCAGAGGAGAGTCGGCGTGTGTTTTTGGAGGCTGTTGGTGCCCAGCCACGAGACCGCAGGGTCTATGGTCTGGGCACTAGAGCTTCTACATATTTTTTCCCATCAGGCCTCCAGCTCGCGAGTTCTGGTGATATTCCTCCCGAGCGTTTAGACGACCTTCGAGATCTATTGCAGAGGAGGTTCGCAGGAGGTCGAGCAGGATTTCGAGGATCGTATGCGAGGCCGGGATCAGGAGTTGCAGACATGCGAGATGAGATGCATTATTTGCGGGATATGGTTAGCCGCTTGTCGCAGAGTCTTCAGCCTCCACAGCCTCCACGTGATCGCTCAGATTCTTGATGTATTTTTTTTCTTTTTTTATGTTGTAAAAACTTCAAAATTTTAATATATAATTATTTTTGAAATTGATTATTGTTTGGATTGAGTGAAAAATGTTTCTATCAATATTTAATTTAACGAAATTGTATTAACCGTTTTAATTTTTAATTTTTATATTTTTTTAAAAATTTAATTTGCGACGCATTAGCGACTGAAATTGCATCGCTAATATTTTAAATATTATTATTAAATATTGCGACGCAATGACCTGGCATCGCAATAATTTAAAAAAAATTTAATAGCGACGCATTAGCGACTCAAATTGATCGCTATTATATCTAAAATATTTTAATAAATATTGCGACGCAATGACCTTGCGTCGCAATATTTTAAAAAAAATTTATTTGCGACGCATTAGCGACTCAAATTGCGTCGCTATTATAAAAATATTATTATTAAATATTGCGATGCACTAAATGCGTCGCAATATTGCGACGCAATTTAGTGCGTCGCAATATTTAATAATAATTTTAAATATTAAAAATTAATTTTAAATTTAGCGACGCATTTGATGCGTCGCAATATTGCGACGCAATTGCGACAAATGGGTATTGCGACGGACATCTGAGCGACGCCGTCATTGCGTCGCTATTGCGTCGCAATAGCATGTTTAGCGACGCAATTACGACGCATTTGGGCATCGCAATATTTTATTTCTTGTAGTGAATATTTAAATTAAATAAAATTGTATTAGTAGGTTTAATTTATAATATTTTTAATTTTATAAAAAAATTAATTAGCGATGCTATTGTAACGAAAGTTTTTCATCGTAATTATTTTTAAAATATTTTTAATAAATTAAATTGAAATAATTTTTTTACTTTTTATATTTTGTATATAAAAAACTTTAAAATATTAATATTAATTTTTTATATATTTTTAAAAATTGAGTGATGAATGTTTTGGTCAATATTTAAATTAAATAAAATTGTATAGCAGGTTTAATTTATAATTTTTAATTTTTTAAAAAATAATTAGCGATGCTATTGAAACAAAAAGTTGGGATCATAATGGTTATGATAGTGACTATTTTTTAAAGATTTTAGGTTCAAATCCTTCTATCTACCTATTATAAATTTATTTTATAAGAAATACTAAAATAAGATTTTTTTGTTTCATGAGAATTATTGCATATATTTTTTAAAAAATTATGGATCAAGAATAACATGTTTTACTTAGACTTGATGATGAATCATAATACATTAAAAATTATATTGATTAACTAGATATGAATATTTGTATTATGAATTGATGTATCTAAACTTATTTGTGAAAGTTTATGGATCTTGTGATATTATTGTATGATTTAAAAATTAATTTGAAATTGAGGCATGTGGTCACTCTCTCAAGTCTAACTATAATTAAGATTTAGCCAATGGAATATTGACCACTAACTATATGTATTCATGAATAAGTTCCTTTCAAGACAAGTTCATCTATGCTTACCACTAGCACACATTAATATTTTCACACATGTATTTTCATACATCAAAATATGTTTCCTTTTAGGTTGAACTAGTGAGGTGATCATGGGCAAATATGTATATCAACATGTTATTCACTTCAAATTATATTTCCTTTTCCAGCTAAGCTAGTGAAGTCATTGTTGACACATATGTACATAAAGGCATCTCATGTGTGCAGGAGCAATTTTTCTTTCAAGCCTAGATAGTAATGCAATCACTAGCTACATGGTATCATTTGACATATTTTCTTGTTGAGTCAAAGGTAGTCTCCTTTCAAACTTGGCAAATAGATCAATCAAAAGCATACAATCATATCAACATGTTTAGTTAAAGGCTAATTTGTTTTACTCTTATCATGGAGCTCATCATGATCAAACTTGCTTAAAGTAAAGGATTTTTTTTAAAAATCAATCCTTATAAATTAGATAAATTACTCTGTTATATGATTCATAATTATTTTATATAAATTTACAACTAAAATATATTTTTAAATTTTCAAACTTTCACTAAAAATTTGTTTTAATACTTAAACTTTTTATTAAAAAAACCTCGAAAAATCCCTCGCAAAATTAATTTCCGAGGGATTTTCTAAGGGATTTTTTTATCAGAAATTTTTTTATAAATAAGCCATTTATTATAGAAATATTCTTCAAAAATCCCTCACAAAATCATCAAAAAAATCCCTCAAAAATCCCTCAGAAATTAATTTTGTGAGAGATTTTCCAAGGGATTGTTTTCATCAAAAAATTTATTAATAACTCATTAATAAAAAACAAATCCCTCAAAAAATCCCTTGCAAATTTAATTTCCAAAGGATTTTTCGAGGATTTTTTTATTAGAATTTTTTTTATAAATAAGCCATTTATTATAGAAATATCCCTCCAAAAATCCCTCGCAAAATGATCAAAAAAATCCCTCGAAAAATCCCTTGGAAATTAATTTTGCGAGGGATGTTCCAAGGGATTTTTTTCATCAAAAATTTTATTAATAACTCATTAATGAAAAACAAATCCCTCGGACAATCCCTCACAAAATTAATTTCCAAGGGATTTTTTTATCAGAATTTTTTTATAAATAAGCCATTTATTATAGAAATATTCCTTGGAAAATCCCTTACAAAATCATCAAAAAAATCCCTCAAAAAATCCCTCAAAAATTAATTTTGCGAGGGATTTTCCGAAGGATTATTTTCATCAAAAAAGTTTTATTAATAACTCATTAATGAAAAATAAATCCCTCGCAAAATTAATTTCTGAGGGATTTTCTGAGGGATTTTTTTATTAAATTTTTTTTTATAAATAAGCCATTTATTATAGAAATATCCCTCGAAAAATTCCTCGCAAAATCATCAAAAAAATCCCTCAAAAAATCCCTCGAAAATTAATTTTGCGAGGAATGATCCGAGGGATTTTTTTCATCAAAAATTTTATTAATAACTCATTAATAAAAAATAAATCCCTCGAAAAATCCCTTGCAAAATTAATTTCAAGGGATTTTCTGAGAGATTTTTTTATCAAATATTTTTTTTACAAAGAACCCATTTATGTTAGAAATATCCCTCAGAAAATCCCTCGCAAAATCCCTTGGAACTTAAATTTTGCGAGGGATTTTTCGAGAAATTTTTTAACGGCAGTTTTTTACAAAGAACATATTTATTTTAGAAACATCCCTCAAAAAATTCCTCAAAAAATTAATTTTGTGACAGATTTTGTGAGAAAATATTTTTTATTGGAAAATTTTATGGTTTATATTTTTTTGTCGAAAAATCCCTTGGAATTGCGAGGGATTTTTTTCCTCGGTAAATCACACTTTTCTACTAGTGAGGCCTCTCCGACCTCGGTACTCTTGACAATCTTGATGGTGGCCCTTTTCTCGGCAGGGTCGGCAGGGGCCCCATCCACTCTGGCCTTCCTTTTCTTTGTGGCAGCTTGTCTTGTCCTGTGCAGCGATGGTGCCATGCTTGTAAATCAAAGAGCTTAAATCAAAAGAGGAAAACAAGAGGAAAGAAGGGATGATAAGGTATGCTGCTCACCATCGCCGGAATAAGGCCTGCTAGCCGAAGATTCTCTTCGGCTAGCAGTTGATTGCACCGGGGGACGTCGG